>CM037591.1:136068536-136316036 GCA_021018995.1 Chloranthus sessilifolius | reverse complement strand
AGATATCATCAATGATATGACATCATATGATGATATGTCACATGTACTCAACATATGACACATCATAATGGGATATGTCACATGTAATTAATTAATGGCATTGCATGTGACATATCATCAGATGATATGTCACATGTACTCAACATGTGACACATTATCATGGGATATGTGACATGTAATTAATTAATTAATTGCATTGCATGTGACATATCACCATATGATGATATGTCACATGCAATTAGCAACGTATCATCGATGTTTAGCTGCTTTTAATTAGCATCCTATCTTCTAGCAATTCTTGCAGATGAAATAAATAAATATGGTATGCGGGCAAGATTCGACCTGACAATACAGCAAAGCAATAGATGGCAATAGGCTCTGAATCAAATGTAGGCTAGGCTCTATGGGAAAAAAATACAGGGAGGAATAAAACTATTGAAGGAGCATTTGACTCACATTAAGGGAGAGATTAAAGGATATGAGCATGTTTCGAAAGAGGTGATGCTAGCCATGATATCCACCTTTCAGGCAGCTAGGGCTCTCAATGGGCCGGAGTAGGGTCGGGCTGGGGTTCAACCCGACCCTAACCTACTCTGCCGGGTTCCCAATTTTTTTAGCCCGTCACTAACTTCATGATACTATCGATCAAGCCGGCTTCTTGCCTGCATGGGCTTCCGCTTTTTGGCTTTTTTTTTCCCTAATAAAATTTGGTTGGACTATTATTTTGGATTGTTTTTTCTAATAAAATTTGGTTGGGCTTGGGATTTTTTTTTTCTAATAAAAGTTTGAAGAAGGTTAAAATTTTAATTAAATAATTATATTAACATTATAGAGGCTCAGGTACATGCTTTTCTTCAATTATTTCATTTTAGTTTGTTGCACAATGGTTATGACTGACAACGGTTGCACAACGATTATAATGGACAACGGTTAATCTCAAGGCATTTAAGTAAAAGGATATATATACTTTAAAAGGATATATATATATATATATATTATATTATATCCGGGCCGGGTGTTGCAACACTCAACCCAAGCCCGGCGCGGATTTATCTAGGTTGCAACATGTTTAGCTCGATTCGGATATCGGGCCGGGTTTGGTTGATAGAAAGTACCACTTTTTTCGGGCCAGGTGCAGGCCAAAATCCGTTCCAGCCCGACCCATTGAGAACCCTACAGGCAGTTAAGGGGAAAAAAAGCAGAAGCCGACTGAGATAGGGACATATGTGAGAGAATAAGGAGGGAGGATCCAGAGTTTCCTGCAGCTAGACCTGAGGGATTAGGGGATGATGACGAGGATGGATGCGGTGGCAATGAGAGTAATGAGGGAGGGTGCTAGAGAAGCACAATTTCAACGAGATCAGGAAGAGGCCGATTATCGGTTTCGGTCGAGCTTGAGGGCCCATCCATGTGTGCTGGTGGTGGGTATAGTAAAAGGCCACATGATGTTGATGATGAGGACATTGAGGAGACTGCGGGGTTGCATAGGTCAGCAACCGTGAGGGAGACTAGGAGGCCTACTACAGGTCCCATGGATGCATTCATCTATCAGACAAAAAGTTTGAAACAAACAAAATTGAGCACAACTTTACTGAAAACATGGGGGAAGAAGCTTGAAAAGGCCATTACAGAGTTCATGGTATTCAACTACATTCCAAGTTAGGTTGTGGAGTCGTCATACTTCAAAAGTGTGATTGACCCTAGTACAGAAGTAGGTCCAGGAGTTCAAAAGCCCTTTTCATACAATGTATCTAAGCCCCTACTGGATGAGGAGTAGTCGGAGAACGGAGCTTACATCAAAATTTTTGAGGAAGTATGGGATGAGAGAGGTTGCACAATTATGTGCGATGGATGGACCGGTCCGACAATGAAGAGTTTGATAAATTTTTTGATCTATAGCGATGTTGGGACAATATTTACGAAATTGGTAGATGCTTCTAACTACACAAAGACGACTGATTACCTCTTTCAACTAATGGGTTGAAAGAGGTTGGAGAGAAGCGGGTTGTGCAGGTGGTAATAGACAATGCCATCAATTACAAAGCTGTTGTTATGAAATTAATGTTGAAGAGACGTCGCTTGTATTGGACTCCGTGTGCCACTCATTGTGTGGACCTCATTCTTGAAGATTTGGGAAAGAGGAGCAAGGCGCATGCAACTATTCAGAAGGGAGGAATGATTACTTCTTTTTTGTGCAGCAGTGACAAATTGGTGAATTTAATGAGGGGGTTCACTAAGAACAAGCTGCTCCGGCCTAGGATTACACAGTTTGTCATACAATTTCTGGCCCTACAGAGCTTGGCTAGATATAGGCGTGAGCTGAAAAGCATGGTGTCGTCCGAAGAAAGGGGAAATATGAGTCAGAATTGCCTCGATCAGAGAGTCCTACTTGCACTGAAGTTGCTGACTTGATCTACAACACATCGTTTTAGGCAGCTGTTAACCACCTGGTGGTCGTCACTACCTTGCTGGTATAAGTATTGAAGTTGGTAGATGGTGATGAGAAACCAACCATGGGGTATACTTACGAGTCAATGGACAAGGCGAAATTGGCTATCAAAATTAAATGCCCTGTAAAATATAAGCGATATTGGGCGATTATCGACAAGTGATGGGATAAACAATTCCACCACTACTTGCATGCCACATGTAAACATGCTAAACTGCTTATGTAGTGATTTGTATTTATTTATTTATTATTTTTCATATTGTTCACTGTTTCTATATACTGATGAGATTGCTGATATTTCATGTATAGCACATTACTTGAATCCCGCCTTCCAATATACGCGACGCTTTGATTTGAGTGCGGCTGATGAAGTGTACAGTGGTTTGCTCAATATCATCCAACGAATGAAGTCTGAGTTGGTGGACTAAGGTCAAGCCACAAGAGATGTGAGTAGTCATAATATAATTTCTATTTTTAAATTTATAGATCAATATGCTCTATTTTTTTATTGATATTTGAGTTATCGTATTCCGTCTTTGTAGATTGATATGTTTCGCAAGAAACATGGGTCATTTGGGACGAGATTAGTGCAATCCCAAATTCAATACGATAAACCGGCTGATTGGTGGATGCACTATGACTATGATGGTCCAACACTGATGCGGATTGCCATGCACATTTTATCACAAACATGTTCCTCATCCAACTGTGAGCGAAATTGAAGTACCTTCTCTCATCCACACGAAGACAAGGAATAGGCTAACTATGACTCGATTGAAAAAATTAGTCTACTTCCACTATAATATGCGGTTAAGGGTCAGGAATATGCAGAGGACCGACCGTGGTAAGCAATTATATGACGCCTTAATTCATACATTTTTTATTAGATGTAATTGAGGAGGCATATACTAATTCATCTATCATATTCTACCTTACAGATAGCGAATATTTTAGTCCCATCGAGTTGGCTTATATATTCGCGGAGGATGATCCTTTGAATCAGTGGATTGAAGAGAGGGAAGCTTCAGTGTTGGATAGTGAGAGCATTGCATGGTTGGACGATGCAGAAAGAATAGTGGAGGAGCATGCTTCTCAACAACCTAAGCAAAAAAGAAGACCGTATCACCATTCAGTTGTTGGATCTGATGACGAAACACAACCCGGTAGTGATAAGGGAGATGACGATGATGATGGGGGTGGTGAGGGTGATGGTGAAGGCGATGGCGATGAAACCCACGTTGGTACTAGTGGGGACGCAATGATGTTGGTCACTCTTATTCTTATGGAGGTATTGCCGCATGGGACGATGAATCGACACCGTTAACAATATTCGACACTCCTACATTTAGAAGTGGAGGGGTTGAAAGAAGAGTAGCTTCAGAATCTTATCAACCACCACAAGGTCCACAAGATGATTTGGGTTATACTATATCTAGTTTCGGGGGATTTAGTTTGCAAAACACTGAATATTCAGCAATCAGTAACCCATATCCAATCCCTCAACCAACCTACCCCCAACATGAAGACTTCATTAGTCAAATATTTGGAGGACAGACACCGATATTTCCATTTTACACTGACCCATACTCTAGGCTAATGCCTCAGTTTGAAAGGGGGGGCATATGATCATGGGTATCAATATAACCAACACTATAGGCAAAGCCGGCGCACTGATGATGATGATCACGACGACGAAGAACCACCAAGGAATTCAATGTGGCATTAATGTAAATTTTTCATGTACAATTTATTATGCTTAGCAGTCCACAATTCATATTATCATATACAATGTTAAGTTGAGAGGTTTTATACTTCTAAGTTGATAAAATTCTCAAACATGCTTCAAAGAAGCCTTAAATAATATTTAAAATTTTTGAAAAATATAGAAAACTAGTAAATATATTTTTCCAAAGTTTTAGGGTATTTTTTGGGATTTAAAAAATAATAATAAATAAATAGTTGTACTAGGACGATATATTGAATACATCGTCGATACATTGAATGTATTGGCCGATATGCCGATATGTATCGTCCTGGAGGCTGGACGATACGTCTCGGAAATTTGAGATTTTGACCCATGGTCATAATACATGCACGTTCGCACACACGTGATCCAAATCAAGTCTGGGTGAGGTTGGGTCCAGGTTCAACCATGGGTGACCTAGGCCCTGCCCAGACTTGATTCAGATAGGGGTTGGGTCCAACTTTGTGTGACCCAGTCCTAGACCCAATATACAATCGGGTCGCATCTCAGGTCCAATTCGGTCAGGTCTAGTCTGTTGGATTTCTGGCATTTGCATCCCTACCATTCTCCAACAAAGTCTTTCACAAAAATGCCTCTTAAAAGGTAGTTTTGTGTTCATGTGGATGAAGTAGGATTTTTTTTTTTCAATAGCATTAATAACAGTGTGTAAATATAATGAAAAAATTGTTTGATTTAACAATTGAAAGTGATGTGTAGGAAGAAACTGCTTAGTTATCATTTTCTTAGATGTCATGGTGTGTATTTGCACACGCAAAAAATCCCAATTCATTCCCATGAAGGCAAAGCAAAGTCACTATTTAAGGGGAATTTCTGTCCAAAGAATTTGTTAGAGATTGTAAACATCCCATTGAAGGCTTGGAAATTAGCATTTCGCTCTCTCTCTCTCTCTCTCTCTCTATATATATATATATATTTGTTGTGTGCGCATGAGAAATAGTATAGACTGTGATGTGAAGAAACCTAGCAGCCATTTATTACCACATTAAATGACTTGGTTATATATTTAAAACTGATCTAGAATGAGCAAAGCAGTTATGGCATTTATTTTCAGGTTCACACTAGTGTTTGCCACTTTGTGCTGGCTGCCACTTTCTTTTTCAGAAACTTTGGTAAAGTTGCTTCCGGAAAGCATTTTTCACGCTAAAATATTCGTTGAGCACTTTCCACCCAAGTCGTTGGCCATCTATAGCTGAAAAGGGAGAAGCAGCCCCAGGCTGCTTCCCCAAATAAACACCATTTTCAGCTAGAGGTGGCCATTTCCTTGGGTGGAAAGTGGTTCTTACCCAATATTTTACCCTGAAAAGAGCTTTTGGGAAGCAACTTTGCCAAACAGAAGTGGTGAACATTGAGGCTGTCGCTCATTATGAACAGGGTTTCCCTGTGTTGGTGAGTTTGGGTTGTATCTCCCGGCACATATCTTGTCATCTGAACAGAACCATAAACAGCACAAACAGAATGAAAAAGATAACCATCTCTATGGAAACATTCCCTGTAATGCATTGGTTCGGTTTTTGTTAAAAAAAAGAAGCCTTCCTTATATTTTACATGTAAGTATAGAATTGAGGCAGTTGTTTCTCTATAAATTTGGGTGGAAGGCACTGTCTAAGATAGCAACCCAGTAACATGATTTGACTATAATAGTAATGAATTATATTAACTCATTGTAAATCCTTGTATTTCAATAAAAGATTATAGAACTTTTAAGTGTGATCATAAAATTCCTCAAAATTCTTACGTAATAAATTAATATTATATTCTTTAAAATAGACGACCCAGTAATTTGATTTTAATTTGTACAATTTCAATTACATTGAAATCTGCATTCTATATCGCTGAGGGAAATTTGGGGTTAAGATTGAAAATTTTAAAGTCTAATGACTTCTTAATGTTTGAGTTTATTTATTTTCATGAAAATTCTGTCTTTTCCTTTTTTTTGTTACATTTTATATTACCTGATAGGTTTAAAAAAAATTCCACCTTGGCTTATTCATGCTGTGCGATTGGTAGATCTGAAAGGTGAAATCACATAGAACACCAATTCATAATTCTTACATCTTCTATATTATGAGAAGCATGAAAATTTTGTTAGCCCATTGAAAGACACCATTTTATTTTTCTTCATGCACAACTATAACAATATTAAATGCCTTTTCAAACAGTGACAATTGCACTACATCTATCGCGGATTTCCATAGAAGCTGCCCCAGTTGTGCTTACGATCTTTGTCTAACGTGTTGTCGAGAAATCCGAGAAGGTCACCAGCCTGGAGGTAATGAAGCAGAATCTTCTGATCAATCATTTATAGAGAGATCCCATGGTCAAGATAAGAATATGAAAAACCAAACTAGGGTATCGAGGAAAAGAAGCGAGTGGGAGAGCCAAGTGGTCCTTAATACAGAAGTTTGTGTTACTAATGCATCCCATTCCTTTCCTGTTTGGAGGGCAAACCATGATGGCAGCGTCCCTTGTCCGCCAAAAGAGCGTGGTGGTTGCGGCACTGAGTCACTTGCTTTGAGGCGCAACTTAAAAAAGAATTGGGTTGGAAAGCTGCTTAAGAATGCAGAGGAGCTTACTAGCCATTTTCACTTTTCTGATGATCTTTCTCCCGGATGTTCTTTGTGTCTTCCTAGTGATTCTTCTGCAGAGACTGAGAAGAATTCCTCTGGGGTGCGTCAAGCCTCTTTTAGAGATAGCAGTCATGATAATTTTCTGTACTGCCCAAGTGCACTTGACTTGAGAGATGGTGAAATTGAACATTTCCAAAAGCACTGGGTGAGGGGTGAACCTGTGATAGTTAGAGATGTGCTTGAGAAAACCCCCGGTCTTAGTTGGGAGCCAATGGTCATGTGGAGGGCTCTTAGAGAGAAGCGCTTGAAGAAAGGGGAGGAGGCTAAAACCGTGAAGGCTATTGATTGCTTAGACTGGTGTGAGGTCAGTGTTCTTTTTTTTTCTTTGTATATACATTTCACACATTTCCTCTTGACGTCCTTACTGTTATCTCTCCTGTTGCTCAACACCTCAAACGTGTTTGCAGTGGTGCTCACTAATGTCTTCTTTACTTTGTTAATGCTATGACGACCATAGTCACTGATCTAATCCAATAGTGTGTATTGAAAATCTTTTGCAAATGCTTGAGTCAAAGCCACGCACCAACCCTATGACCATAAACCTGTAATCTACCGAACAGAGTTGCTATACAGCCTATACTTGATAATACTTCCCTTACTCCTGCAAATTGCAGGGCCATGCTCTTTCTTACCTCATATTTTGAGGTAATCCTTTATCATGACACCTATTGGAGTTTGGACACTAGAATTTCACTAAACTAGCTAAAGACAGATATGAATGAGAGTATCTAAATTGAATGCCTCCCAAAGAATTTCGGGGCATGATTGGATGGATATTAAGGGCAGTGTTGACATTCTAATGTCAGGGAATAGTTGATGCTTTTGGCTGAGTTATTGGGGGTCTTGTTTGTGTGTTTTTGGTTTCCTGGATCCTTGAGAGTATGTCCGGAGTTGCTGGGCCAGTGTGTTGAATTGGGGCAATTATTTATGCTGTTTTGATCCTACTTCATATCATCTTGCTTATGAGAATTGTGTTGTATCGTGCTTTTATTGTGGATAAACGTTTTCATATACTGATAAAAAAAATAGGGTCCTAAAACCTGTTTCTTTTCTTCTCATATTTTTCTGAAACTTTTGCAACCGGCCTCCTCATCTCCTTCCAAATAACTGAACCACAGCTACTAGATGCCTACATGACTTTCGCATGACCCATAGGAGTATAAGACCATAGCTTAATCCAAGAAAATTACAACATGAATTGTGTACTTACCTCCTCTTCAAAGCAATGTAACCAACAAAAACACTTGATTGGCTTCTCTTATTTCCTTCTAGTTGGAATTTCATATTTTTTGGAATGACAAGCTTCGTTCCAGCTCCCTAGATAATAATTTTTAGTTATGCCTCTACTTGTTGCATTCCATTAGAAATCATCTATTCCAGCATAGGTAATAATTGATAGTTAGGCATCAATATTTTACTGTATCATTAGAAATGATCTAGAACCTTTCTTAATGGGTTGCTACACTTGTCGGGCACTAAAACAAAGACATGGGGCAATCTAGATAGCGTTGAGTTTCGTTGTCGAAATCATGATTTGAATCATACGATCAAATCAAAAGTGGAAAAAGATTCATATCTTATTTGTGAATCATTTCCCACTTGTATCGTACTGTTATATTATAATTCTTACAATTAAATTTGGAGAGTTCTAAATTAAGAAAAGTCACTTGTTATTTAAGTCTATTATATTTTTTATAAGAAGCTCCTATGAGACTGATTATAGTAGTTGTAAGGATAACTTTGATATTAGAATCTTGAAGTAAGGATAATTTCATATTAAAATCTTGTAGTTGTTATAACAACTTTAATTGTTTAACATAAAAAATATCCTTCAACATGTTGATTTGACATACATTGGAGAATTTTGAAATTCTTAGGCTCTTAGTGCGTATTTTCAAGATTTTCAGAGTTTTCAGTTATATCACTAGATGACGATGGTTAGTTCCTTTTGTTGTCTTCTCATTTGTTTTCATAAATTTAGTGATATGCATGTTAATTGTATAAGGAATTTTTTCCATCATACAAAATGCTACCTGAAAAGGAAAAATTGGTTATAGTACTATGGTTGTATTGATATACTGTCGTACGCTGTAAACTTGAAAATGCATTATATCATTCATTAATCATGATAAATGAAACATTATCATGTTTAATTAAAGATGATTGAAAGTCCATTCAATTCCAGCACTAGTGGCCTTTAATTAGGCTTTTACAATGCATAAAATTAAAAATCCTAGTCTAACTCTACTACCTAATTCAAATAAAAGAAATATCTTAATTTTTCTAAAACAATAAAATAAAGTCCTAAAACAATAAGGAAATCAAACCTATTTTTCTCTAAAAGAAACAAATCTTATTAGCTAAAATAAAATAATGATAAAATAAATCCTAATTCAATTAGAAGTCTTGAAATTCGTCATTTTCAGTGCGCCCTCCAAAAACTGACTATAACTTCTTCAATACTTGTTGAAATTGTGCGCTTCTTGGCTCGTTGGAAAGCTACTTCGATAAACTTTCAAATAAGGCCAATTTCTCATCAATCTTACGCCATTTGAAACTTGTAAATAGGCCTAACATAAAAGTGGCGGGATTGAAAGTTGATGACTCTAAAACCAACCGATCAGAGACTTTTCAACAATAAATTTTTTATTTCCTTTTTTTGTTCTTTTCTTCCAATTTTTCTTGTTCCAACTTTCTCTAGTATTATTTATCGGATTTGACAATAAATTAAAATTTTGCACTGCATCACTATAGGCTAACCATCCAAAACACAAAGTACACTCCACTACAAAAATAGTAGAATACAGTAGGCAGCACCTCCACAGGTAGAACTACCTCCTACATGAACATTTTCATGTCATATGACCATAAACCACCACATATATATCAAACATCTCCTTAGGTAACTTGCTGGAAGCACAAACCAAATGAAATACCAAGATCACAGCAGTAGACAGATGTAGTTACAGAACAGACATAGATGGGAGTTTCAAAAGCAAGAAGTAAGACACTTTGACACCCTGACAGCTAGCTGAAATCATTACCAAACTAAGCAAAGAGCATCGAAAGCAAATTTAAATTGCTCTTTTAAAGGGACCCAAATTCAGCTCTTTCACTCTCCAAAAGAGCTAAGAGGACTTAGAACCAAACACAGTCCCATACTAAAGTGCTCTGCGCCAGAGCAGAAAGCTAATTTTTGCCTCCAAAGAGCAATACCAAACACAGAATTAAATCATCCGCCCCATATAAATTTTCTCTATCGTTCTTCCTACATGTTTATGACCTTATAAAGAGTTCTTTTTATGGAGCTCTGTGAGCAAGGATATCTATGCAACTTTATCAACCTTATCCTTAAAAATATGTCAAAAGTTTCCTGAATGAAAGAGTTCTTTTCATGGAGCTCAGTGAGCAAGGATATCTATGCAACTTTATCAACCTCATCCTTAAAAATATGTCGAAAGTTCCCCACCTATAGATCCATGAACTTGGTGTGCAGCATCTAGAAATCATTGCTAAGGTCATTGCACTGCAATTGAAGGTTATAATGTCTGTTATTTCTTAAAACCATGTTTGTATTGTTGGTGTGTCACAGGTACTTTCATGGTGTGTCGTTAGTATAATACAATGCTTTATGGATGTTATTTGTGAGCATGAGATTTTATTGAACTAGACTATATATTAATAATATGTGGGTGGAGGGTAGATAGCTGTCCCTATGTTTTCAAATTATTCTTCTTCTACCTTCTCCTTCCTAACCCTAAACCTGATCAACTCATTAAACTATTTCCTCTTTAATCTCCTTTTGGTATCAGAGCAGGATCATCAGGATCTACCTTTCTTGCTTATGATATCATCCAATTGCTAATGCCACTGTTGACGTCAGCACGGAGTCATGCAGACATTATCAGGTCAAAGATTGACCTCAGATCAAGACGAAACCATAACCATCGGGATCAAAATTTGCTGGTGGATATGTCTGATTCTTGGAGTTTTTCGATTTTTCAAGGGGTTTTTATGGTGTATGACTAGTTTCATTGGAACCCTAAAAACTCTCGATTTCATGTATTTCTAGGTTACCACTTTCTATGATTGAGATAGACCAGTAAGGGTTTGCATCGGAATCAGCCCCCTTGGTCATTTGGAAGTAGTACCGTATTGATTGATGAAGGATCCAGCCTGCTGTGAAGATTTTACTAAAAAAGATAGGAGTTTGTCAACCATGTACGTTGTGTCTCTTGGCTTGGACTGTTAGATTCTAAGAGCAATCCCAAACAGAGCCTAAATCATCTTACAAAATGAACCTTGCTGCTGTTAAACACAGAGTTACTAGACTTTAATTGCAATGAAATGACCGTAGCAATGGTATCTAGATACTGCCCACAAATCTCATGGATCTAAAGTTGGGAAATTTTCAACTTCTTTTTAAGGATAAGGTTGATAAAGTTGCATAGATATCCCTGCTCACTGAGATCCATGAAAGGAACTTTTCAAGTCCTCTTTGTAAGGTCATAAAATGCAGGAAGAATGATACAGAAAAGTTATGTCGGACCAATGATTCATTTACTTGGAGGTTAAAACTTTAAATCATCTTACAAAATGAACCTTACTAGATTTAAGCACAGTTCCTAGAATTTCACAAAATAAGCACATCCTTTCTATAAGAAAATAGTGAATCTAAGAAGGTTGTATCATCTATAAGATTAGTGGTAATTAATTTCTGATGATTTGTATGAGGAATAGCAAGGGTATCATTGAAGTGATGCATGTTGATAGTGGTAAATTATTAGCTGGTTTCTTGAGGCTGATTGGAGAGATGGACTCTACTGAAGCGAATATTAGTGTTCTCCTTAGGAATGAGATCGGGTCTGGGTCAGGGTAGATCTGGATCGAACCCATTTGATAATTGGGCTTAAATTTTTGACGCAGACCTTCCCCATTTACTAATGGGTTGGGTCTGGATCGGGTCTATGGTAAAATACGTACCCATTTAGGACTTCGATCAAGGTACATCCAGACCCAACCCATTTATTAACAGGTAGGGGTTGGGTCATGTTTGGATCTGGGTTGAGTCAGAGATAATGATCCAAGGTAAAAGAAATATTTTTTTCCTTCATTTTGAAGTACCCACACATAATTAACAAAATGCAGGAATTAAGATATCTTGAAAGCATTTTAAGGAAGGAGAATTATAATGTAGATGTAACCATAGTTGAATAATATTAGCTTCAAGACAATTGAATACGAGAACTAAAATTGTATAAACATGACTTTATAAAAGGTTCACAGGCCATGCACCAGCTATTGCTCATCCATTTTGGTACACCATGGAATGGTTGTCAATATCACACGATACACAATACTACAGAAAATTATACATATTTATGATATGTATAAATATGTATCACTTTCTAACCATATCGGATGATACACGCTACAGTAAACCACTTCCGTATCTATCAAATGAAATAAACAAAAAAAGAACAAAGACAAAAGAAAGAAAGAAGCGGAAAAGGACACACAAATTGTAAAAAGGTTGAACAGGTCTACGAGCAGGAAGAGATGGAATAAGAAAAAAATGGTGATAATTTAACTGATGATGAAGATGATGGTGTTCATGGTGGGGATAGAGATGGAGAATGAAGATTCGAATTTTTTCACATTTTAAAAAAAAAATTGGGGCTTACATACTTAAAATATCAAGAAACAAGTATTTGGATACATAGATATACTTGTACAACTATAAGGTTTCTTTTCTTATAATGGACGTTAAAACTTGAAAGACACCATACAAATATACAATACATGTATACAATATACACTATACACTTACAATAGTACAACTGTCGGTTTCCTTTTAGATAGTGGAAAATTGGAAATTTTCATGACTTTATATGACTGGATTTTTACGTTCATTTATGAATCAGTACAAGAAGTTGTATTGTTTTGTTTAATTTTTTGGGTAAATTTTTTCTTGGACCGTTTCAGGAATACCTTATATCACTGATCACGTATAAATAAAAAAGTCTGTTCCTTCTTTCTTCTGACCTCCTTTAGTGTTGTCAAGAAGTAACATATTCTTTTATATTTTCCATTTTCTATCTTTTTTTATCACTTTTGTTTTATGACATTGGGTAATTCATCATTGCCTGGATTAAACTGCTTAAATTCAGTAGTTTTCTTGTGCTTACAGTAACCTTGATACGGCTGCAATTTGCTGACTGGTTGTTGGTATCATTATTTTCTTACTGTACTGTAGGTTGAGATTAATATCCACCAATTCTTCCAAGGATACGTAGAGGGTCGTATGCACGGTGACATGTGGCCAGAGATGTTGAAGCTGAAGGACTGGCCTTCATCAAGTTCACTACAAGAGCGTTTACCGAGGCATGGTGCTGAATTCATTGCAGCGCTACCATATCACGACTATACACATCCAACATCTGGTCTTCTGAATCTTGCCACAAAGCTTCCTGTTAAATCCTCGAAACCCGATTTAGGACCCAAAACATACATCGCATATGGATTTCGTGAAGAGCTTGGCAGAGGTGATTCAGTGACCAAGCTGCACTGTGATATGTCTGATGCGGTATGTGCTTTTAACTTCCAAACACTCTGATTGAGCTTTTTTTTCTTGCCCAAGTACTGAGCTTGGATTTTTTTTCTTTTTTGCAACTTTTACAGTTTCTTAGCCCTTTTTGTTGTTTATGGTATCAATTGTTAACAATAAATCTACCACTCAGATCTGGCCCTGATCGGCCAGTATGATATTTGGTTATTTTATTCCTTTGGAATTTACATTAATAATCGCAATTGTCTTTGTATCTCACACCTATTCTGTAGGTTTGTTTCTTCCGCCCTACTCTAATCTAATAGTATAGTCCACTTATTTTCTTTCTCCTCCTGTCTGTTGATTGCACATAGTCGATATATAATTGTGCTGTGTAAGTGACTACTTGTTGTAAAATATAAACATTTGCATTGAGGCATATTTTCTTTCTCCTCCTGTCTGTTGATTGCACATAGTCGATCTATAATTGTGCTGTGTAAGTGACTACTTGTTGTAAAGTAGAAACATTTGCATTGAGACAGATAGTTCTTTTCAGAAATAATTTGAAGCTCTTACAATATGGAAGGTCTGGATTAGTACCATACCCTTAAAGGGCAGTAGGAAGGTCTGGATTAGTGGTTGGAGTGCCACTACATGTTTCGCAGGGAGAAATTTTAGTCTTTTGGGGTTGGATGTGAATCCTGAGGTTGTTTAGATGTTTCTAGGTTTAGGATTACACATGAATCATGAACTAAGATCCAGCTAAGGCAAAGAAATGAAGAGATGGAAGAAGAGAAGTGGAATAAGGGGAAAAGATTATGGTTGAGAGTTTGTCTCTACAACCAGCACCGTTTATATTACAAGTAAAAAAAAATACATAAAATCCCTTATAGTGATGGGTGTATACAAGAAAGCCATAAGACAGCCAGTAAAGACAATCATCCCTCAAAATTACTATTGCTAACACTCCTCAAGTTGTTGTGTAGATATCTATCATGCCCAACTTAGATAGGGATCACATAACTTGTCTTCCCAACTCCAACAGCCTTAGTGAGCAATTCATATCAGCCAGCTGATCCTCAATCATATAGACAGTATATATAGAATTCTTCGATAATTGAAGTCCAGTACAAGAAAGGGAATTTTATATCATGATTGTGGACATTTTGATGTTGAAGTATTCAACATTGACTAGGCTAACATGATAGCATTACAAGATATTGTACAATTGTTGGTGGAAAATTAGTTTCATGGAAGAGAAAAATAGCACGTGGTGGCTCTCTTAAGTGTTGAAAGTGCATGTGAGGGATTATTTATATCTCTTCTAACTGATTGAGTAAACTTGTTAGTCTACGAAGCTCATAATAATCATGAGACCCTTATCTCATCTATTTGAGGTTGACTTTGATAGTCTTATTTCTCCACTACTTTTTGTTTAGCACTAAGCTCTTGCAATCCTTCGTGTCCCTTCTCATTGCTTTCCTTCAAGTCTTCACCGATCTTCCTCTTCTCCTACTTTCTTATGTTCTGGTATCTCAATCCTTCATACACGGTTCGTTTCTGATCTCCGATGGACATGTCCAAACTACCTCAATTGACATTCAGTAATTTTTTCTTCTATAGGTGCACTCTTAAGTTTCCTTGTGTGTATACGTTCCTAATTTTACCCTTTCTTGTTACCCAATCAGATTGCCTATGAAACTATTTGAGGATAATGAGTTTTTCATCCATATTGCAATCAATCCAGCCTATCATGTAAGAACCAATCATATGAGGTGGACTGTCACTTCATTAGGGAGTAAGTGGAATAAAAATATTTTGCACGCTACATATGAAATTTCAGGGTATTAGAAGCATGCATGTACTGGTTGACCCTAACATAGGATATATCTGGACAAGTGATGGTAAGATAAATCAGTTTCCCAACTAGTTTCCGAGGGGATCCAATGTCCTTGAGTTCAAATAATGGTTTTATTTTGATGATGATTCAGATGACTTACATCCCAGCATACTAGTTTCTTGAAGAAGGTTAATTGTGTACATCTTAGACTTTTTCACCTCTATCCTAAGAAAGTACCTTGAGAGAGACCAAGTCTTTAACATCAAACACTCAACTATGACACTCTTTTAGATCCATGATTTCCTTAGGGTTGTCATTGGTGACTAATGTCATCCATATCCACAAGGAGCAAAATGATATGATATCCTCATTTCACAAAGATGGTATGATCAGATGAGCACATCTTGTCACCAATCCTAATGATGGCATCATTGAACTTTGCAAACCATGCACTAGGTGATTACTTCAACATATAAATGGCGTTCTTCAATCTGTAGACCTTTCCTTTCCCTTAGAGGTGGCGTACGCCCCAAAATCCATACACGAATTTCAGGGGTTACAACATATGGACCTGGCAACAAAGGGTTAACTAAACATAACATTTGGGAAATATAATAGAAAATGCAGCAAAAAAATTTCATTTAAATTGAACAGAAAATAAAGCTGAAACTGATCATATTCATTACCTTAAGTTTCCAGTACATGGTATGCACAACATTCGATACAACTGGAGTCCACTACTAACAGCTACCCAACTAGCACAGCCAACTGACAGACTGACACCAAAGTAACAACAAACTCGATCATACACCTCACAACTAACTCAAAGGGTTGCTGAGAAAAACTGCAGCAAAATCTCCGGCAGTTGGAGCAATATTCCAATGGAGAAGACCAATGTTGTCAAATGTGACCGCATATGCGAATATGCTGTCGCATATGTGGTCCCAAATGACTAAATCACATATGCCATGATGCATATGCGATATAGTGCAATATGTGATGGCATATTGTCGCATATTCTCCCATTGGGTTTTTTTTTTCAAAAATGGGAGCCCCTCTACCTCTCTAAATAAAGGGTGTCTCTTCCTCTCTTCACCACAACTCATTTGGACTCTCTCTCTCTCTCTTGCATTCCCATTCTTTTTTCAATCTCTCTCTGAAAATGTATTTTTTCAAGTTTTTTTTAATTTTCATATAGTTAATGTATCTTTTTTGTTATTTCTTAATAAAATGGAAGCTTATTACCTTTACTGGGGGAGTTTTTTGTATTATAAAGATCACAATGTATGTTTTTTATTTGTAAGACCTTATATTATTCCCATATATTTTCCTATTTTTCAGATTTTTTGGTATTTTTTTGGTATTTTAAAAAAAAAATTGAAATGCAATATGCGATGGCATATGTCATTTCACATGTGGTTGCATATGCGAAATGACAACAATGAAGAAGACGATGAGGAGAGGTCTTTGAAATTACACCTTCGAGGCCTCAAATACACGGCCTAGAAGGGAAAAGTGATTAGTGTAAAAGACCGATCAAAACCCTTGCCTTGCAAACCTGATCCGGTGACAGTCCGGTGGTGCTGATGTCAGCACTGTCGTCAGCAGAAACAAATTTTTTTTCCTTCTCTGATGCCAAGTTAATTCTTGTAGACATAATGAAGGGTTAGGGTTAGGTGAGGAAGAAGAAGAGAGAGAGAGACAGACAAAGGAAAAAATTAGGGTTGAATTGCATGGACTCATACCTATCTGTCATTCATATATATATATATTTATATATATATATATATATATATATATTACTTGCGAAGTGTTATTGCTACCCCCCAATTATACTAATACAGCCACACTTACATTAAAGGAACTAACATGTCAGCACACACACACCAACTAAATGATAAAACCTAATGACACACCAACATGCTGCCCATGTCTATGCTGTATATGATGATCCTTCTCCAATCCCGCAGGCTGCTAAGTGTGACATTTGAGTACCTTGATACTTGATGACTCAAGCTGGAAGAGAGATCACTCTTCCCCTGGTTAGTATTTTAATGCATCCAATCAATCTATCCCATCTGTTGCTCCCTGGCTGTGGATTATGGTTGACTTACTGAAATTTAGTATTACATATTTCTGATGGGTACATAATTATGTGCCTCTTATTTGTGATCCTTGGTGTTGGTTAGAACGGATACACATTTCTAAATTTCTTTAGGGATTAACATGGAGTTTCTACATAATGTGCCTCTTCTCCTCGTCTTGTGCACTGGTTTATGTAAAATTCCCATCCACTATAAATACTAAACGTCTTGACACCCTAAACCAATTGACCCAATTTCTCGAGACCCTATCCTCTTGTTGCCAAAAACCCTTGTGGAGGAAGAAATCCTAACCTCTCGTTGTAGGTCATTTTTTTGTTCTTATTTGCCTTAAAAAATCAGGGTTTGGGTTAAAAACCCTAATATCTTCTTTTTCCTTTTGGTTCATGGTTAAAAATCACTGTGAATCAGTGTGATTCACAGTGAATCAATGTGGGTTTTGTTTTTTTTTGTTTTGGAACTCAAGCCTGAGTGGCTTTATTTTTTGTGTGAATCACTCCCATTTTTTTTAGAAAGCTGCTGAGTACCGTTGATTGGTTTAAATATTCCCTATTAACCATAGCTTAATATCATTGATTGTTGTGGATCAGGCGATAGAGATTGTTTTTCGTTCAAATCTTCCACACTACTGATCTTGAGATCATGGGAATCAAAACTGTCCGTCTGATAATATGACTATGATCTCAAGGCCAGTTGTATGAAAGATTGGACCAAAAAATGATCTCCATCATCCAATTGAAAGTAGTCAACAGTTTTCAACTGTACTTAATGGGGGATATACAGCATTTGGTGGCGGGTTAGTTGCAGCACCCTTTTTTAAAACTGTTTGACTGCTTCGAATTAGCCAATAAAGATCATTGTCTGCGGCAAATCCTCGACACAGTAGATGTCGTGAGCATGGTCCAAGTAGACTGGGGATATGGATATTAGATGAATTTGAATCTATTATATATATATATATATATATATATATATATATATATATATATATATATATATATATATATATATATATATATATATATAGTTGGACCGAGTTTCTGAGTTGACTATACTCATATGACTTCCGAGCCAAATTGAGTTTTCGTGTTTTAAAACCATGGTTTGGACATTAGAACATGGCAAAGCTGTTATCTGCCAATGAAAGTTAACACATTTGCTGGAAAATCTATTTCCTTGGAGAAAAGATTCCTTGTGTAAACAGGTGATGAAATGTGCTTACACTTTATTCATAGTTTGTTTTTTGTAGATCCATGGTCTGTTCACCTTGAGTAGGTTTTTCATAATCTTGCTCTTTTCCTCGAGAGTTCAAATTCTCGAGAGGATTTTCTGCTCGGTTAGCTCCTCTATGGTCCATACATAAGATCTTTTAATGGTTTTTTATGTCTATGTTTGCTGTCGAGAGATATGGTATGGCTGTACTTTTTACAGATTTAAGGCAGCTTTAGAAGGTAAGAGATTTTTGTTATCTTTGTCTTTAGTGTTTAGGGTAACAAATTACGAATATATTTTTCCTTATAAGCTGTTCATATTAATTTATGTCACTCCCTACTGAGTTCAAATAGATAAAATCAAATTTCTATTATGTCTTGGAGTTTAGCCTTGAACAGAAATGAGTGGAGAAAGAAGACCAGCAAAGCCTCCCGCAAAAGATGGGACAAGGCGATGATAATAGTGTTGATAATGATGACTTAAGTTAGTCTTTGGATACATGCTTTCTGTTGCAGATCAGCAAGCCTGTCTGCTTCCCATTTTTATTAACAGTATTTTGTGATTGGGAGCCGTTAATCAACAGGATTTCTGTCATTGCACCAGTATTTGAAAATTTTGTCATTGCATAGGTGTCCGGTGGTTGCACATGAAAAAAGAAAAAATTGCACATGTCATTACTTCATCTTCTGAGAGAAAAACCTTATGGTAGTTTCACTCCCAAACCCTAATTCATGTTTGCTCTCAAAGCCAAAGATCAAGGAGGGGGAACAAACAAATTAAACATTATAGTTCGTTCTTCAATGAAAAGGATCATAAACCTTAGAAATCCATGTGCTTAAAGAAACTCTCGCGCTTAAAAATAAAACCATAGAAAAGACGATACTGATCTGAACCGAGGGATTCAGAAACCCACCCCTGTCAGGAAGTTAAGATTTAGAAAGTTTTTCCGCAAAAATTAAAAAAACCATCTCTACAAGGAAAATAAAAAATCTCCTCCCATTGCAAGTTGATGATGATGATTAGTTTCTTTGCCATCATCTCCGCAAAATAACTCATCATCTCGTGTTTCAACATCTCTCCGCACAAAAAAATAATTTCTCGGACCTGTGATTTCGCCTTTGAAAAATTGCTGGAATGTAGCGTTTATCTCCGACTTCATATCTATGTTGCTAGGGTATGCTGTATTTCCTTCCTTTCTGCGCAGTCTAATCCCTTTGGTGCACAATAACACATTATAACTTAAGGTGCAACCACGAGGGTATTAGGGTCATATTAAAAAAATACGAGAGGATTTTTTTTAGGAGCCTGCGGAAGGACAAGATAACTGTGTGCAGTTAATGGCTCCCTTTGTGATTTTGTTCATCAAAAATGCTTGTGAATTGTCTTACGTACCTATGTCAACTTTATTTTATCCAAGGATTTCCTGCAAGTTTAACATTTCTGAGAATTTTCAGGCATAAAATTAAACTGTTCCTTCACATGGTTGTCAAATCTACACGTTGAAATTCTATAGAAAATTCTTCGCTTCAGGATCTTGCTGAAAAATGGATTAATTGAGGAGTATGGGATGTGATTATGGTGCCAATCTGTGACTTACTTGCCTACTAGATATGGCTGTTATTAAAAATCCTCACCTTTATCTTTTTCCCTTTATGTACATTATTTTAATTAATTTTGCACATAGATGTCTAGCTCATTTGCTCTTGAAGTTGCTCCTGCTGCTTATATTGAGTGGACACTTGGAATCATGTCTTAAAATTCTGGATTTTGCACATAGATGTCTAGCTCATTTGCTCTTGAAGTTGCTCCTGCTGCTTATATTGAGTGGACACTTGGAATCATGTCTTAAAATTCTGGATCTCTGTCTAGGTAAATGTTCTGACACACACAACTGAGGTTAAAATGGCGAAATGGCAACTTGATTGCGTAAAAAAGTTGCAAAAAGAACACATAAATGAAGACTTGCAAGAACTGTATGGAGGGATAAATGAGGCCTTAAGTGAAGCCACACAAGAACAGGTGAATGGATCGGGTATTCGACCAGAGACTACTGATCTTGGACCCACTGAAAGTGTGAACATCATTGAGGTTGATCCTCCACTGCTAGAGACCAAAACGAATGCAGAGAAAACTGAGAAACAACAAATTGAGACTACAGAATCGATCTCCCCCAAATACCAGCACATTGTTGAAGATTGGTTACAAAAACCAGTAGATCTAGTAACAAATAAACAAGCCGAAGTAAAAACTAATTTACGTTCCAATTCTGAGGACTTTGAAAGGGCTTCACCTATGGTGGAAGAGCCTAGTTTTGGAAAACGTATAGCTACTGCTGATACTGATTCATCGTTGTTGGAAGGGCTGAATACAAGGACAAAGGTTCCGGACAATCAAGCACATGTATTACAAAAATCTAGCTTACCAAACTGTAAGGAAGTTGCTGAAACAAACTCTTCGTTTCTGGGAAATTTGGATGCAGAGGCAGTGGATCCAGATCAGCCACAGGTTGAGATGAACGAAAGATCTGCAGTATGCAGGGGCCTTGATGCAGATAGCTTGTTTCAAGAAACGATGAATTTGGAAACTAAAATGTCCGAAAAGCAACCTCTTGAGATAGAAAAATCCAATTCTTTAAAATTTTACAACTTTGCGGAGAGTGAATCACCTTTGCAAGAAGACATGGTTGATTCTGAGGTGGAGAAATTATATAGACAAAAGTCGACGAACAGTGGAGATGAGAAATGCATGGATGTGAAGGCAGAAACACGAGAAAAAGAACAATATGAATTGAAAGAATCTTGCTTCTTAAAGAGGAATCCTACATTGCCTGAAAAGGTGGATGCAAACTCCAGTGGTCCAGCTGATGATAGACACGGTATCAATGGTGTTGATGTTAAGATTGATCTAAAAATTGAAAGTGAATCATGCAATCCAGTTGGCGCTTGCCCTGCTAATGGATCTGCTAATGGGTCCCATGCCAATGGTAAGCACGAATCGGGAATTTCTTCTTCATTGGAGCATGATGTTGGTATTCCAGGGTTGGAAAAACCAGAAGCTATGAATGAGACTCTTCTCAATGATAGCACTTCTGAGGTTATCGATGGAGGTGCTGTTTGGGATATCTTCCGCCGGCAGGATGTACCAAAGTTGATTAAATACTTGCAGAAGCATCGGAAAGAATTCCGTCATTTAAAAAAACTTCCTGTGAATTCTGTGAGTATCATTGTCTTTATTGCAAGGGTAAAGGTAGCTTGGTACCATGGACCAGGTAACTTACCTGGTCCCACACCAATTTACAGCCATGTGGCACCCAATCACTTGATTGGATGCCATGGATAGGAGCGGCTCGATGATCTTGTGAAAAAATTAAATAAAAAATATATAAAATCATGTGGTTCAATTGCACGTAAAATGAATGATAAAATCACATTTCATTTTACTGTTCATTTCTCACTACGGTTGGGGCCATTGACTATTCAGTTTTTTTCACAAAATGATCATCAAGCTGCTCCTATCCATGGCATCCGATTATGAGATTGGGTGCCACATGGCTGCAATTAGTGTGGGACTAGGTAAGTTTCCTGGTCCATTGTACTAGGCTACCTTTACCCTTATTGCAAATTCACAATATTCATTCTGAAGGAGAAATATATAGACCAGGCCAATTTTCCTTTCATCAGGTGATTCATCCTATTCATGACCAGACACTTTTCTTGAATGAAAGGCATAAGAAAAAGCTAAAAGAGGAGTTCAGTAAGTGATTTCTTTATTTTAACTTGATTTGTGCTACCAAAGTAGTTGATTCCCATATGTAGTATCATTTAATAAAAATATGTTTTCTTTGCAGATGTTGAACCTTGGACATTTGAGCAATTCCTTGGTGAGGCGGTGTTTATTCCAGCAGGATGCCCGCATCAAGTGAGAAATAGACAGGTTAGAGTCTCAAATATCACATGAACCTACAATCTGCAGTGACTTTTATAGTTGAGAGATGTTGGACCAGTGTTATATATATATATATATATATATATATATATATATATATATATATATATATATATATATATATATATTCATGTAGTTATATCAGATTTGTGGCCTCTCTCAGGTGGCCATTTATTATTAGAAAGGTTAATTTCCTGCTAGATCTTCATTATCATTACTATAGAACTTTACGTGCTTAGTTAGTGAAGGGTGATGCAGAAAGTAACACATGTAATGCTAGGGCTGAGATTGAAATTAAAATTGATTTAAACAATTAAATTGGCAATATTCCTTAACAAACTATCAAAAGAAAATAAAAAGAGACTCAATTGAATAATTTAATTCTGGCCAAAAATGGTGTTACTTTTCACATACATTCCCTATCAGATCTAGAAGACTAGGGTTCTAACTTCTTAGCGAACGGCTAGATCTCCGACAGTTTTAGGGCGTTGAATGAACTAGCAAGCGGGTTCTTTCGATACCATACGAAAATAAAGGCGGATAATGATTTAATGATGAAAATATAGGCAAACAATGATTTTAACGGTGTGGGAATAGGCTTATTTGGATTTTTATTGAAATAGATAGGTTAGGGTTACGCTACTTACGCAACTCGTAGATCATAAGAAGATAGAGAGGAGGAAAAGTTGGTATCGCACCAAACCACACGCGGGACGAAAAATCGCTCTTCGGTTTTGAGAGAATCACACCCTCACGAAAGTTCAAAACTCTCAAAGTTGCAAAAGCAATTTTCATTCGCCAATAATTAACTTTAATGTTGTTTTACAAGCCATTAAATAGTCTAACCAAACCCTAATTCGAAATTAGAAAAGTCCTCAAACAATAAAAAACTTAAAATAGAAGTTTTGACCGAAATAAACAAAATCCCGTCAAAACTCGCGCGATCGATCGATCGATTCTGGAGTCAATCGATCGACTTATGAATATATAATTTGCCCGAAGTCTCTGTCCAAATTCGATCGATCGAAAATCTGGGTCGATCGATCGACTGAGAAATAATATAATCGCCAAAACGTTATGTCTTCTATCCACAATCGATCGATTGAAGGTTGGGGTTGATCGATCGACTAAAGCACTTCTTCAGTCCTTCAAATTTGAGCAGAATTTGAACGGTTCTTCTTTCTAACCACTTTTACGCTCTTCTTTCGCCTTCGATACATTATTGGCGGCTGCTTGAATCTGATGTCCCCATCAATTCTCCCCGAGTTGGAAGGATTCATTCCCAATGAATACTGGCTGCGATAGAAATCGAGGAGATCAGGATCAATCTGCTGAAATCCTTCCCTTGTTATCCACGTATTCTCTAAATCGGCTTTGTTCTTTCACTTGACCAAGTACTTCTAAAGTCCTCCTTGGTTGGTGGACATAATCTGATCCTTCAAAACATCTTCAATGATCTCACGAGATTGAAGTGTAGTTGGAAGTAATGGTGTGGGTAAGAGAATAATGGTGGCATTGGATGTTGAAGGTTCAAATGGGTTGGCTGGGATGGTTGAGTGACCATGGAACGAAACGAGATCCTCCACGTTGAAAGTTGTGCTAATCTCCAATTCTGGTGGTAAATTTAGGATGTAAGCGTTAGAACCGGCACGCTTCAAAATTCTATAGGGTCCAACACCACGAGCTTGTAACTTCTTTGCAATCCCTTGCGGGAATCGCTCAGGTATATTCTGAACCATCACCAAATCATCCTCCTGGAACTCTTTGAATCTTCTACGAGAATTTGTAGAAATCTTGTATTTTTCATTGTTCACATTAATTCTTTTAATCTCATCATGCAATTCATAAATGCGATATGCAAATGTAGATGCAGACTCAAATAACCTTTGATGAACTGACATAGGGATGAGGTCTACGGGTGTCTTAGGTTTATACCCATACACGATTTGAAATAGGCTCATACCTGTTGTTTTATTAACCGAATTATTGTATGCAAACTTCGCTACAGGCAAAATGAAATCCCAACTCCTAATGTACTCACCTACAAGACACCGTAACAAGTTACCTAGACTCCTATTTACAACCTCGGTTTGCCCATCAGTTTGGGGCAATATGCAAATGAAAACTAAAGCCGAGTCCCCATTTTTTGCCACAGTGTTTTCCAAAAGTAACTGACAAATTTGACATCACAATCAGACACTAGCCTTAGGCAAACCATGTAAACGAACAACTTCATTAAAGAAAAGTATGGAAATGTTACTTGCATCAGAGGTTTTCGAACACTCGATGAAATGGCTCATTTTCGAGAAATAGTCTACGACGACGAACACCAAGTCGTGCTTTCAGAGGGTTTTGGGGAGGCCTAACACAAAACCCATAGACAGGTCTTGCCACGAGGTGTGCGGCACCGGTAAAGGTGTGTATAATCCGGTGTTTTGCCTCTTTTGTTTTACCAATTGGCAAACCCGACACTGGTTGATGATTTTGGCTACATCTTGGGTGAGATTAGGCCAATAAAATCGGTCTTCAACCAATGCAACGGTTTTGTTGCGACCAAAGTGGCCGACAACTCCCCAGCGTGTAATTCCCAAACAAGAAAGTCTCGTAAAGAAGTGCGGGGAATACACAATCGATGTTTTAAAAACAAGTACCCATCTTGTAGGGTATACTTACTTTTTCTGACAGATTGTCCACTCAGAAGCTAGGTTTACTCTTCACCAAAATTCGGACATGTGAGATAATCATCCACGAGACAATCGAATCTTATCACCTCAACACTTAATGAGTGCAACGTTGTCACTCTACGGCTAAGCGCGTCAGCATCTTGATTCTCTACAGTAGCCCTATGTTTCAGCACAAAGGTGAAGTTGCTCAACCCATTTCACATGTTGCAAGTTTAACTTCTTTTGGGAACCCAAAAATCTAAGGGCTTCATGATCAGAGAACAAGACAAATTCATGTGATAGCAAATAGTGTTTCCAATATTTAAGAGATTACACTACCGCAGTCGTAGGTCTCAGAGTACTTCTGTCGGGCCTCATTTAGCTTTTCACTAAAGTAAACTATCGGATTGCCCTCTTGGCTCAACACTCCTCCAATACCTACGCCGGACGCGTCACTTACTATCTCAAAGACCTTAGAAAAGTTAGGAAGGCCCATGACTCTTTGGGTATTTCAACTGTCCAAACCCTAACTCGAAATTAAGTCCTAAAATAATAAAACACTTAAAATGGAAGTTTTGGCCGAAATAAACAAAATCCTGTCAAAACTAGCGCGATCGATCGATCAATTCTGGTGCCAATCGATCGACTTATGAATCTATAATTTGCCCAAAGGCTCTGTCCAAAATTGATCGATTGAAAATCTGGGTCAGTCGATCGACTAAGAAATAATATAATCGCCAAAATGCTATGTCTTCTGTCCACAATCGATCGATCGACTAAAGCACTTCTTCATTCCTTCGAATTTGAGCAGAATTTGAATGGTTCTTCTTTCTGACCATTTTTATGCTCATCTTTCGCCTTCGATATGTTACTAGCAGTTGCTTGAATCTGATGTCCCCATCAAAGGGTAGTCTAGATTTTTTGCTTTGAAAAGTTATTGTACTACTATATCTTCATTATCATTACTATTAGAATTAATTCATAGTGCTTCAGTTTGTATTTACGGTAAGCATATACATTGTTTAGGCATATTAGTTAGTGAAAGGCGATGCAGGATTTTTTTCTTTGGAAATGTATGGCACTTGTGTAAACAACATTAACTTATTATTAATTAAGAGGAGTTAGAGGACCGTGTCAAATGTTTCACCTCCCTACTACTCTTCTATTTTTATCCTTTCTTTTTCTTCTTTGCTTTATCCTAAGTAATGTGAAGCCCTAACCTTCCGCTAGTCTTTGGATGTTATCAAAGCCACAGACTTACAGTTTCATCTTCTTTATCTTTTTTTTTCTTCTTCTAAATTTTTTTTATTAATTATAATCGTGTATTAAGATTTTTCATCTTTGGAAATCCTAAGTTCCTTGTGTTTGTACAAGAACCTCACACCCTTCTTTACACATGGATAGAAAGAATTGTCTTAGGTTTTGCTTGAAATCTGATCTATATACGGAATATCAAAGTTTCTAACCATAGGTTAATGCCCTCTTGATGAAGGATCTATAATAAGTAGAAATCCCACATATGAGCTAACCGTAACTCAACCCAAGGTTGAATTACTGATATCTTTCATCTCAGTGCATCTACTGGCCCTTGAATGACTAATCCCTAGCTACGGAAGATGGGGCTGCTTGGCCTTAGTTGACAAATTGAGTAGGTTCAATTCCTGGTTGATGGACTTGGAATGTTCAATAATCATTCACTAGATCCGTTGGGAATTGCTCCAGTTAGAAGGAAAGATGCAAGGACAAAGAAATAGGTAAATAAAAGGGGGAAGTGGTTCCATATTTCTGAGCTGAAGTGCAGCACTTTAGAGGGAATAGGGACGGCACGCCTTTAGGGAGCAGGTCTCCCCAAACCAGTGACAGGAGGAATAAGGCTTAAGATTTAGGAAGCCTCAAACAGCAATACAATAAAAGCGAAAAAGGAGGAATAGTCAAGGATAGGATAATCATTTGATGTGATTGCAAATTTAGCCCTCTGGTTGTCCGATCAATGACTTTTCCCTTTATTTCATGGTTGTTTTGTTGCCCGAATCAATTCTGAGATTGATATATAATCCTCATCTAATTGGTTGGGTCTTTTTTAAGTTGTCTAGTCAGTTTGATATGATCCGCTTCAGTCACAGAATCGTGGTGATTGTAGTGGCTGTGGTAGATGTAAAGGACTTGGACTATGTAAGTGTGCTCATTTCTGTAAGCTTTCCAAAAACACATGGACTGTGTTGGAAAGCTACTTCGATAAAATTTTAGATAAGACCTTTTTACATTAATCTGATTTTGTTTGGTACCTGAAAATCGGTTGGACGTAAAAGTATGACATTGGAAGTTGAGCACTCCGTTATCGTTCGATCAAACAACGTTTCCCTTTATTTCATGGTTATTTTGACGTGTCAATGGATTCTAAGACTGATTTATCATCCCCACAATTTGTTGGGTGGCCCAATCAACTCTGTTAAGGTGTCTAGTCTTCTTGCTAGAGATATGAGATAGTTAAGGTGTCTAGTATGAAAAAAAAAATTTATCTTTACATAAAATTTAGATTATAATCTATTACTTTTTAGAATCTAGTCATCAAATGATGTGATCATATCACTTAATGATGCTCGATTTGTCACACCACTGCTACTTTCCATCAACCTAACTCAAGCGTAGAGGCAACCCACCTAAATCACACATGGCCTTAACATTGTAGCTCAAGAATAATCATCAGAATTATGTGATTTGGTACTTGGAAATAAGTACATAAAAGTGATGGGATTGCAAATTTAGGACTCTGGTTGTCCGATCAACGACTTTTCCCTTTATTTCATGGTTGTTTTGTTGTACCAATAAATTCGAAGATTGATATATAATCCTCATCTAAATGGTTGGGTGGCTTGATCACCTTTGTTAAGTTGTCTAGTCAGCTCTATATGATCCACTTCAGTCACAGAATCGTGGTGGTTGCAGTGGCTGTGGTAGATGTAAAAGACTTGGACTACATAGTGTACTCATTGCTGTAGGCTTTTCCAAAAACACATGGACTGTGTTGAAAAGCTACTTTGATAAAAATTTAGATAAGACCTTTCTGCATCAATCTGACTTTGTTTGGTACCTGAAAATCGATTGGATGTAAAAGTACGACATTGGAAGTTGACCACTCCGTCATCGTTCGATCGATGACGTTTCCCTTTATTTCGTGGTTATTTTGTAGTGTCAATGGATTCTAAGACTGATGTATCATCCCCACAATTTGTTGGGTGGCCCAATCAACTCTGTTAAGGTGTGTAGTCTTCTTGCTAGATTTGAGATAGTTAAGGCGTCTAGTATGGAAAAGAAAATTTATCTTTTCATAAAATTTAGATTATAATCTATTACTTTTTAGAATCTAGTCATCAAATGATGCGATCATAGCACTTCATGATGCCCAGGCTGTTAAGTATCAAAGATGTGTACTAGCTAGTGTAGACACAAAGGGATTTTGTCACACCACTGCTACTGCCATCAGCCTAACTCAAGTGTAGATGCAACCCACCTAAATCACACATGGCCAGTGGCAGACGTCCGCACTGAATTTCTAAAAGGTAAAAAAAAAAAAAAAAATCATACAAGAAAATAGGTGAATTTACGTAGTTTTTTTAAATCAGTAAGGGAATCATTATCTACGCCTATTTATAAAGAGAATCTACAGCTACAAATAATAAAGCACATCATTACTCAACTAAGCATCTATTTTTGCTCCCTAAATCTCTCATGGGTACCTCTGTTTGTGCCCACGCATTCTCTAAAAGTGCCCACGCCTCAGATCCCTTGAAAGTCATTGATTGCTTCGGATCAGATGATAAAGATCAATTTTCACTCCAATCTTCCACATAATAGATCTTGAGATCATGTTTCACCTATCAGACAGTCTGTTTTCATTCCATGTGTCACAAATTCCTAAAAATCCCTTGAATCACATGGCATTTTTTAGCATCATATGGCACACATCACACTCAAATATGAATTAGGGTCATTTTTTTGGGATCTGTAACACACATATTTAAAAACGGACTGTCTGATAAGTGAGACATAATCTCATGATCTATTGTGTGGGAGATTGGGGTGAAAAACGATCTCCATCATCAAATCCAAAGCAATCAACGGTTTTCAAGGGGTTTGAGACGTGGTCGCTTTCAAAGAATGTGTGGGCGCAAATAGAGGTACCCATCTCTCATCTCCAAAAGTAGATCTCTTCACACATGCATTTAAGTGCTAATATTGTTGACTTTTTAAATCAAATAATGGAAATTATTTTTTGTCCCAATTTTTGATACCATAGATCTTAAGATCGTGGTCCCACAATTTTGGCGAAATTTTGTTAACTTCGTTGAGATTAATGAAAATTTTGCAATTTTGGAGAAATTTCGTTAAAAGTTTCATCCGACTCCTGTTTCAGCGAATTCCAAAGAATTTCGTCAAAATTTGTCTGTATGACTTGCGCCTCGGCTAGATGAAAATCCTGGTTCCGCCACTACACATGGCCTTAACATTGTATCTCAAGAACAATCACCAGAATTATGTTCATCATAAGGTGAAAATTAAGGGCACAAGGTCACTCACAAGATTAATAATACTCACTTGTTACTGGAATGAGGATAACTATGTATGTATGTGCTGCCAGGCAATCATGCTTATAAATCACTCAATGGCCAGGACCACGCCTCAAGAAGCGGAGGTCCTGAGTTTGAATCCCACTCTTTTTTGGCCACCCGCAAGGATTTATCCCTACTTACCTGGTACATGTGAAGTGCTGGTGTTGCACGTGCCCGGGGACATAGTCGGGTGTTCCAAGAGACCCGAATACCTCGTCGTCGAAAAAATAGGGGATGCTCTCAAAGTCTTGGTACTAGGCTCTGTCAAACAGTTGACATCAAATGGACCTCAAGTACCATGAAATCTAAATCAGTCACCCCTGATGCCCTCGTCCAACCTAAACATTGGCCTTATGGGCTACAACAATCATGCAAACTAAAAGCGATTATATTCTAGATTACTTTAGTACCTAGCATGATATTGCACCTGGTGATAGTCTCATCCCACAAGATTAACTAGTTCAATGATATCGGCCTGAGGATATGACGGGAACGCCAACATCAAAGACATGGAATTAGGGTCGCGACGGGTCTTCCGGCATAAGAAGAAACGATGTAAGAAGAAGCGATGGAAGAAGAGCCTAGAGGAGCGCAAGAGGGCAACCTTTCTGCCGAGCTCGCTCGAGCAGCCATGGTCCTCGCTCGAGCGAGAGTGAGCAAGAGTTCAGGCCAAAACTTGCTCTATCGAACCTGGTTCCCGCTCGAGCGAAAATCTTTAAGGTGGTCGCTCGAGCGACAACCAAACTCGCTCAAGTGAGTCAAGTGACGATATTAGCCCTTTTGTCCTTCTTTAGTTACCTTTTACGATAACATTGTACTTTACTATTTTAAGGTTTATTCTCATTTGTAGCTACTATAAGGCATTTTTATATAAGCCAAATGTGAAAAGAAATTGCTTATGAATGAATAAAAATGCCTTGCATTGAGCTTGAGATGAGCTTTGAAGAATGAGTCTTCTTTCCCCATATGGGTTTGGTGAGAGGCCAAGGGTGAGATGCCCATCTATGTTCTTGATCTTCTCCTTACTTCTTGTTCCTATTTTGCTTGCAATCTTCTTGCTTTTGCTGCCATCTACTTGAATGTTTAAAACCCCCAAAACCATAAATCTTGAGTTATCTTAATGTCCATCCTTGTGGGTTGATTCTCTTCGATGCCCATCGATCCACAACCGTTGTTGGGCTCGAGATCACTCCAATCATGCCGATCAATCGTTCCCTTCAATGCTCTAGCAAAGAACTATAAGAATCCACATCGATCAACGAGCGAGCGCCCCAACCTAGAGGATGCTAGAGTTCTATCTCTAGGATCGCACCTTCCGCAAACCTAAATGGATCTAGCGTGCCGGATTGGACCCTAGCCGGAACAAACATGTTCACTTAAGAGGAAATCCACGAAACCTGAAGGTATGGCTTTAATTTGGGTTTTATTGTTCAATTAATTAGTTTGATTTCTGCAAATTAGGATCTCATGATCATTCACGTGTTTTAGGGTCGTTGTCCCACGTCAGGATAACCATGTATAATAATTCCTCCCAAGCATCATTCTTTTTAATCAGCGGCGTGGAGCTAGGGATTCTCTCTAAGTTCCTAGTGCTAGGCTCTATCAAACACTTGACATCACATATACCTCAAATGTCCTTGAAAATTGACCATGTCATACCACCGCAGACCATCATTCACATTTATTAAGGATAAAAACTGACGCAGGACGGTACCCTAAACAACGTGAATGCGATGATTTAAATTTGCCGAAATTAAATGGAATTAAATTAAACAATAAAACTTTCAAAATATAACTAATACCTTCGATTTTCGTAGCATTCCATGGGAGGATCGCGTATGATTCAAGCAGGGTTCAGTCCGGGCGTTAGATCCGTTAGGTTGCAATGCGGATCGATCCTAGAGATAGAACTCTAGATTTTTCCAAATTAGGGCGCTCACGATTCAAGGATGGAATCTCAGGTCCTTTTATGGTTTACGGGACCGAGTCTATTCAACAGGGTCGGGGAAACTAGGGTTTTGAGACTCGGGTATTTGGATGGGAGATGGTAGTCTTAGGTTGTTTGAAGTAAAGTACGGAAGATAAATTTTATAGGCTTCGCACCCTTGGCTTCACACCAAACCCTTCTCGGGAAGAAGAATCACTCTTCGAAGAAACTCATCTCAAGTCTCAAAAGCAAAACGCTCATTCATTCAATAATCAATAATCAATTACCTTGTTTAACTTAAGGACCTTATATAGGAGTCCTTTCAAACGAAAATAAAATCCTAAAACAAATACCAAAAGGACAAGTATGCCCCTAAAAGTTCAGTTCGAATTTCAGAAAATAAACAAAATTAAAAGTTGCGTGATTTCGATCGATCGAAAGTGAACCTCGATCGATCGAAAAACACATATGTCAAAATTCGCCACAGAAATTTGATCGATCGAAATTGAAACTCGATCGATCGAATGGAAATTCGATTGATCGAATTTTATACTCCAGAACATGTGTTTTTCCACTCGTTGAAGTTCGATCGATCGAAATAGGACTTCGATCGATCGAAATTTCTGTGTTCCTCCAGTTTCTCCAGAATTTCGTCTTTCGCCTCTCTCGCCTAGTTCTGATGATTTCCATTCCGCTTCCTCCGACGTCAGTATACACGAAACGGTCCATATCTAATGTCTTCGATGTCGGCGTGCCCGTCAATTCTCCCGGGCCGAAAAGGCTTCATCACCGATGAAGCAGCGTCGTGATAGCGCACGAGCATGTTGGAGTCCAGGCGTCGCACTTCGTCTTCTGCTAACCATGAGTTCTCGGAGTCTGGCTTTCCCAACCATTTGACCAAGTACTTTTGAATTCCACCATCATTGGTGGATATTGCCATATCATCTAATATTCCTTCGATCTCATCTCTGCGTTGCTTGTGTGGAGAAGGGAAGGGTAGGTGTTGCAGGGTGGGGCTGGAATTTGGGCTCGGGGCTGCTTGGAAGGGTTGTGAGGGGGTGGGGCTGGGGCCAAAGAAGGAACCAGGTCCTCCACATTGAATGTAGAGCTGACCCCTATATCAGGTGGAAGCTTGAGAACATATGCATTAGGGTCGTTCCTTGCCACAATTCTAAAAGGTCCAGCACCATGGGTTTGAAGTTTATTTGCGGCTCCCAATGGGAACCGCTCAGGCCTAACCCGAACCATGACGTAATCTCCAACCTGGAATTCTTTGAAGCGCCTATACGCATCCGCATATATTTTGTATTGTTCATTGCTTGCGTTAATTCTTTTTCTAATTTCAGCATGCAATTCATGTATATGATGTGCAAATGAATCGGCTGACTCGGAAACTTGATGGGATGCAGACAGGGGAATTAGATCAATTGGTGTTCTAGGCCTATGACTAAGGACGATCTCAAAAGGACTCATACCTAGGGACCTATTGACTGAATTGTTGCATGCAAACTCGGCTAAAGGCAAAATAGAATCCCAAGTCCTAGGGTGATCACCAACAAGACAACGGAGAAGATTACCTAAGCTCCTATTGGTAGACTCCGTTTGGCCATCTGTTTGAGGATGATAGGCCGAAGAAAATTGGAGCATGGTACCCATCATGTGCCATAAAGTTTTCTAAAAATAATTGGTAAATTTCACATCTCGATCCGACACAATCGTCTGGGGTAAACCATGTAGACGCACAACCTCCCCAAGAAATAAGTTGGCTATGTGAGCCGCATCGGAGGTTTTAGAGAAGGGTATGAAGTGGGTCATCTTGGAAAAGCGGTCCACTATCACAAAAATGGAATCGTGCTTCCGCTGGGTCTTTGGAAGTCCGAGCATGAAATCCATAGAGACGTCTTGCCATGGGGTGTGCGGCACGGGTAAAGGGGTGTACAAGCCGGTATTTTGTTTGATATGCTTTGCAACTTGGCATGTACGACATTGTTTTACGACCCTAGAGACATCTCTCACAAGGCTAGGCCAATAGAACCTATCCTCAACAAGCGCACTGGTCTTATCGCCCCCAAAATGTCCGGCAATCCCCCCGGCATGTAACTCCCCGATGAGGAAGTCACGCAATGAAGTGCTAGGGATGCACAAACGATTCCCTTTTAACAAATACCCATCCAGCAGGGTATATTTGGATTTAATGTTGTTCGGATTTTCAAAGAAAGCAGTGTATTACGCCCATGAGCAATCGGGATAATCTTGCTTCAAGCTCCGTCGGCGACCTCGGTGCTCATAGACTGTAAAAGTCGCCACTCGACGACTAAGTGCATCAGCAGCCTTGTTCTCAACACCAGCCTTATGCTTTAAAACAAATGTGAACCCTTGAAGGTACTCGACCCACTTTACGTGCCTCGGGTTCAACTTTTTCTAGAAAGCAAGGAAACGTAAGGCCTCATGGTCAGAAAACAACACAAATTCCTACGGTCTCAGGTAATGTTTCCAATAACACAGAGATCGGACGATCGCATAAAACTCCTTGTTATAGGTGGAGTATTTCTGCTTTGCCTAATTGAGTTTCTCACTAAAATAGGCCACAGGGTGGCCTTCTTGACTCATCACTCCGCCTATGCCTACACCCGATGCGTCACATGCTACTTCGAAGACTTTAGAAAAGTCTGGTAGGCGCATGACGGGTGCAGTAACCATTTTCTCCTTTATCTCGGCAAAGGCCCTCGTCACGGCTTTGCTCCACAGGAACTCCCATTTTCTCATGCAATCGGTAATGGGAGCCATGATGGTGCTAAAGTTCCGAATGAAACGACAATAAAGCGTGGCCAAACCTTGGAAGCTACAGACTTCATGAATATTAGAGTTGAGCCACTCCCAAAATAACTTTAACCTTGAGTGCGCAACCATCCGATCTCTGAGACAATGAATCCCAAGAATACAACAGAATGCTGCATGAAGGTGCACTTCCTGAGATTCGCGTATAACCTCTCTCCCCTCAAGGTTTCGCAAACCAACCTCAGGTGGATAATGTGTTGATCCTTGTCTGGACTGTAAATCAGGATGTCATCAAAGTATACGACAAGGAATTTGCCAAGGAATGGCCTCAGCACTTGGGTCACGAGCCTCATAAATGTGCTCAGGCATTGGAAAGCCCAAAAGGCATGACCATCCACTCATAAAGACCGTTTTTGGTCTTGAAAGCGGTTTTCCATTCATCGCCAGGGCGAATACGCATGTGATGGTAGCCACTTTTAAGGTCTATCTTGGAAAAGATAGTGGCTCCAACCATCATGTCAAGCATGTCATCAAGCCGTAGTATGAGAAACCGATATTTAACAGTGATCTTATTAATTGCTCGGCTATCCACACACATGCGCCATGTACCATCCTTTTTAGGCTTGAGTAATTCTGGTACAACACACGAGCTCAGACTCTCTTGTATGAACCTCTTCTGAAGGAGCTTATTGACTTGCCGGGTCAACTCGGCGTGCTCAACCGGATTCAACCTATAGTGGGGCAGGTTCGGTAATGTCGATCCAGGAACTAAGTCAATTGCGTGTTGAATGTCACGCATGGGAGGGAGCTCATTAGGTAAGTCTTCGGGGAAGACATCCGCAAATTCGTTCAGGATGGGCTCTACCTCCTCGGGGTACTAACAGACTGACTCAGAAGTACTCTCAACAATGACAACGACATACACAACACTCTCATCTAACGATGCCCTCTCGAATTCTGAAGGGCTCACAATGTTGATGGCCTTGGATTGGCCTCCCTTCTTTTCAACTCTATTGACTGATGGTGCTTTGGGAGCCAGAGGGTTAAGAGTGATTTTCTTGCCCTTGTAATTGAACGTGCAAATATTAGATCGACCAAAAATGGTCACGTTCAAATCATAGAGCCATGGCCTCCCTAAGATAATGTGGCCCACATCCATCGGCACCACATCGCACCATAAGGTGTCTGAGTATGAACCCAGCTGTATGGGTACACGACACCTCTGAGATATAGGAATGGATGAGGAGTCAACCCATGCGACTTTGTAAGGTCTCGGGTGGGCTTCAGGTGTAAGCGCTAAGCGGGTGACGGTATGTTCTAACACCACATTGGTGCAGCTTCTGCTATCCACAATAACCCTACAACTCTTTGTCTCACATGTGGCAAAGGTGTGGAAGATGTTCTCCCTTCGCCAATCCTCCTTTTCATCCCGTTGAGGTTGTGCAAAGGCACACCTCACAACTAGAGCGCGACACATGTCATCACTTTCCTCGTCATTAGGTGTGGCATTCGGCTCAAAGGCCTCTTCCTCATAAACTCCTTCACTTTCTTCTCCTTCTCCGTCAATGAAGAGATTCCTTTGTGGGTCTCTCGTAGGGCATTAGGCCGCAAAGTGTTCCAATCCTTGACATTTATAGCATTTGACATGAGACCCACTCTTCGAGGATTCTCCGACTACACCCTTACCTTTGTTAAACCTCACATTGGTAGATGTGGGTTGCGTGGGTTTGGTAGGCGGGTTTTCAGCACTATATTTCACTTCGCCGGTACGGAATTGACCGGGGTGAAAATCAAATCGCCTAGTCACCGTCATTTTCAAATATCGTTCAAGGTATTGAACAACGCTGTAACACTCGGCGAGAGTCTCAACAGGGTGGGAGACTAACTCTTTTTGCAAGTCAAGTCTCAATCCGGTACGAAATCTGGATAGAGTGACTTGAGGGTCTTCGGATACCTTGGCTCTCATCATGAACTCTTCAAATTTGCCAATGTAATCCGATAAGGGCATACTACCTTGGCGCAGATTTTGCCATTGGTCAAGGAGACGATGGTAGTATGAGGAACGTATTTCTCTGTAAGTCGTTCCTTTATGCCCTCCCAATGGGTAATGAGAGTACAACCCGCATTCGTTCTGATGCGTTCAACATTGACCCAAAAGAGTCGGGCTTGGCCTACGAGCTTCATTTTAGCAAGTCTAACCCATCTTTCATCGCTCATGCCAAACCACTCAAAATGTTGGTCCATATCGGATAACCAATTGAGGAAGACTTGAGGATCTAATCTTCCATCGAAAGTTGGGAACTCAACTCAGACATTTTTGAGGAGCCTCCCTTTCAGGTCGTAGTCATCTCCATGATGATCTAACCTATGGTTCCGGTTCCGATTATGTTGGTGGCCATTTCGCTCGAACCGTGGACCATTACGCTCGCGGGGTGGTTCGTAGTACTCATCACCCTCGTCTAACCGATTGACTCGGTCTAACAACCTCTCATTGGATGTTTCGAGAGTCCTTTGGGTTGTCTCCAAGGCAGTCATTCGATCATTAATCGATTTTAGATCAGTCCTCATGCTGTTAAGAGCCTCGGCAATCCTACTCATGCCCATGGTGATACGGGTCACTACTGACGGGTTCTAGAATGGAATGCAAGATGAACACTTTGGCCAAAACAAAAATAATATGAGATGAAAATTAAAGTGTAATGAATCCAATGTCACACAGTATGCCCTAACCTAGAACCTAGGGCTCTGATACCAAAACTGACGCAGGACGGTACCCTAAACAACGTGAATGTGATGATTTAAATTTGCCGAAATTAAATGGAATTAAATTAAGCAATAAAACTTTCAAAATATAACGAATACCTTCGGTTTTCGTAGCATTCCATGGGAGGATCGCGTATGATTCAGGCAGGGTTCAGTCCGGCCGTTAGATCCGTTAGGTTGCAGCGCGGATTGATCCTAGAGATAGAAGTCTAGATTTTTCCAATTAGGGCGCTCACGATTCAATGATGGAATCTCAGGTCCTTCTATGGTTTACGGGACCGAGTCGATTCAACGAGGTCAGGGAAAACTAGGGTTTTGAGACTCGGGTAGTTGGATGGGAGATGGTAGTCTTAGGTTGTTTGAAGTAAAGTACGAAAGATAGATTTTGTGGGCTTCGCACCCTTGGCTTCACACCAAACCCTTCTCGGGAAGAAAAATCACTCTTCGAAGAAACTCATCTCAAGTCTCAAAAGCAAAACGCTAATTCATTCAATAATCAATAATCAATTACATTGTTTAACTTAAAGACCTTATATAGGAGTCCTTTCAAACGAAAATAAAACCCTAAAACAAATACCAAAAGGACAAGTATGCCCCTAAAAGTTCAGTTCGAATTTCAGAAAATAAACAAAATTAAAAGTTGCGCGATTTCGATCGATCGAAAGTGAACCTCGATCGATCGAAAAACACATATGTCAAAATTCGCCGCAGAAATTCGATCGATTGAAATTGAAACTCGATCGATCGAATTATATACTCCAGAACATGTGTTTTCCCACTCGTTGAAGTTCAATCGATCGAAATAGGACTTCGATCGGTCGAAAATTTCGATCGATCTAAGTTGCAATTCGATCGATCGAATTTGCTATGTTCCTCCAGTTTCTCCAGAATTTCGTCTTTCCCCTCTCTTGCCTAGTTCTGATGATTTCCATTCCGCTTCCTCCGACGTCGGTATACACGAAACGGTCCATATCCAATGTCTACGATGTCAGCGTCCCCGTCAAGATCATCCTACATTTATGACTGCAATGAAAGTGATATTTGATGTTCTCTTAGAATCATTTTGAGTTTCCTCTTCTTGTGGTTTGCCGTAAATGGTTTCTCTTCTCTGTTTTTTCTTTGTATCTTGTTTTTTCTGTCTTTTCTTTCCTTCCCAAGGCCAAAGGATAATGGAAAATGAGAATTTCATGATTCAAGTAGCCATGCAAAGAGTGAAAATTAGGCAAACCTCAATGATTTTTACGAAGAACAAAGAAAATAGATGAATAAGAAGCAGTAGCTCTCTTTTTCTTCGAAAATAATAATAAAGTCAAAGGCTCCCTGGCTTCCCTCCTTTCATGCGGTCGAAGTTCAAATGGAATAAAAATTGGTTAAAGTACCTCTAAAATCGAAGCTCTTATTTTAAAAAACCTTGACATAAAAAAAAATCTAGAACTTGGAAGAATTTGTCCCAAAAATGGTTAATGTCAGCCATGGCTGCATGTGTGGCATAATGTGACTCCATCAAGAAACTCGTATGCTATCTTCTTGGTCCATGTGCCTTTTGATGGGGGCATCTCACAGTACAAGGCGGATGGAAAATGTAAGGAGAAAGCAACAAGAGAAAACAAAAGAGAAAGAAGAAAATGAAGCAAAGTTCGTCAACATATGACGAATGTTGGTGGATTCAGAACGGACATCCATGATTTTGAGTCTTTCTGTTTTGTGCACGTCGTAGATAACGAACGTCCGTGAACAGAGGACAGACATTCGTGAGTATAAGACGGACGTCCGTGAAAGTCGTCCGCAAATTGGTGGTTATACGAATTTTAGGCAAAAACTTGACATTTAGACTTTTAGTTGTTTTAGGACTATCATATTTCGAACTTTATGTTTGGTTAGAGTTTTCTTAGCCTATATAAAGGCATGTAAAGATTTTATTTTAGTTAATTGATGATTAATGAAATTGAAAGTTGTTTTGTGTAAACCTTAGAGAACTTGTGAAGAGTTATCACCCGAAAGAGTGAATCTTTCATATTTCGAAGAGTGAATCTTCGTTTATATTGCGCTTGGTGCGAAGCCGATGTACATCCTTAGTGTGAAGCCTTGGTACCCTATCTTTCTATTTTGTCTTTAAATATTGTCAGGTAATTATTTTCCTTATTCCCTTTAATAAAATAAAAAAATAAAAAATAACCCCAAAATCCCTAATTAATTAATTGCTGGAATTTTGTTCACACCTTAGTCATTGATATACTTTGATTTCCCCCTTTTAATTGAATTAACCCTTCGGGCCTTTAATTCTTCAAATCCTAGAGGAGTCAAGAGACGATACCGTAATTGTCACTTAGTGCCCTAAACTAGAACAAAACTCGAGTTTGTTAGAGATAATATATTAAGTATGGTGTGTGTTAGAGTTGTGTTAGAGTTGTAGGCAATATTTTAATCTCACATTGGTTAGGAATGGAAATAGTGTCTTGTTTGCCTCTATATAAAGAGTTGTGCTAGAGTTGTATTAGAGTTGTAGGCAATATATTAATCCCACATCGGTTAGGAATGAAAATAATGTCTTATTTGCCTCTATATAAAGGGCCATCACATGTAACTTGATTATCTTGAATAGAAGCAATGTAGTCCATTAGTATTATTGTGCTCTTTCTGTGTCTCTTTTTCTCTTCTCTTCTCTTCTCTCTCTAATAAACCTTAAATGGGTATTTCTCTTCATTAGTTTTTAGGTTATTTATGTCTACAGAGTTCCCTCATCGGAGCCGTTTTTCTAGATCGGGAAATCTTAATGCATGTGAGCGCTAAAATTGAGTTAGCCTAATTATTTTAATTAAATTTATTAAATTATTTTATGTGATTGGGTAATTTGAATATTTCCGCTATTCAATTTACTCGGAAGTTAATCCCAAATTCGCATAATTAGGGTTTTAGCATTTATCCTGCATCAAATTGGTATCAGAGCACAGTTCTAGTTTAGCAGTGTCGGTATCCATACCAAGTTTTAGGCTTCAATTGCATATAGGTGTGTTAGTGTTTTCTTTTACCTTGAATGTCATCATGGATCCAGAAAAGTTAGATACTTTCATAGAGTTTTAATACACAGATGGTAACCATACAAGGCCAATTGCAAAACCACCAAGCCCAACAAGTTGATTTAGCAGTACAACTCCTAGAGTTGTCTAGATCGACTCACGGTGAACATCATAGGGTTAATTTCGATAAGGAGGGATCCTTCTAGGGGTGAAAATCATCCCGACCCGAATGACAAAGTTACAAAGTCGATTAAGAGTGACGCTCCCACTTTCGAAGGAAAGATAGACCTAAAAATCTATATAAATTGGGCAGCCGCCATGGACCATTATTTTGATTGATATAATATATCGGATGAGCGAAAAGTGCAATTTACCAAGATGAAACTTATGGGATAAGTCAAGCTTTATTGGACAAGTGTGGAACGACGTCAGGAAGCTCTCGAACCCAACACCACATGGGCGAACATGAAAGAGAAATTTCATGATAAATATGTTCCCCTTTCCTACAACCAACGACTCGTGGATCAATGGCATGGTTTGAAACAGGAAAACATGCATGTTGATGATTTTATCAACAAGTTTGAGGAGTTCTTATATCGGGCTAGAGGTTATGAGAGTCCACACGTCACCTTATCTAGGTTTCGCACTAGTCTACATCCTTAGCTACGAAAAGAACTCATCCCTCATCCTGTTGAAAATTTAGAAGAATGTTATGCTATAGTGCAAGAGTTGGAAAGGTATATCGACTCTCCAACCAGTGGGCGATCTAGTTCCTCCAATCCTGATTTTCGATCTAGTCCTACTAAAAAGATGGATAATACCTATAGTCGATCCTCAAAACCCGTGAATCCTCATATTGAAAAGGGTAAAGGAAATTTGATCGAGAATTCTAAGTGTGCACCAAAATAATGTTATAAGTGTCAAGGCTTTGGTCACTTTGCATCTCAATGTCCCAGTAAATCCCAAACCTTGATTATTCAGGAGGATAACGAGAATGAGGACAATGAGTTAGGAGTAGAAGTTTATGAACCTACTGAAATGTCAAGTGATGAGGAGGATGAAATTCCTATGAAAACAATAGGTTGTGTTAGGAAAGTTTCTATTCCCGAAAAAAGTGTTGGTAGTGTGTCTGTACCGCATGCGTCGTTAGAGTCGATAAAAGCATGTCATCATTCCAACTTGCATGGGATTAACGATCAGATTTTATTGAACAATGGAAATACACATAGTTTTACTAACACATTGAATTTGTTTAATGACTTTAATAATGATAATTTTGTGTTGGTTCATGATAGTCCCGAGCATGTGGAACCTTTTTCGATCTTGAAAAGAGGTAATGATGGAGGTCTAGATTTTCCTCTAGCCAAGGGTAATCATCCAATAGTTGCGGTGGAGGATTTTACACCTATTCTAGGTCCAGCAATTAAGTCCTTTGATCCATTTTGTTGCCCAAACAATAGAACCGAATCCTTTTGACCAATTCATAACTCAAACCCTACCTGTGCAATACGAGAAAAGGTTGAATGAGGAGGTTATAGAGTTTTCAAACTTCACTACCAATGCAGGCAAACATCATAAGTATCTCACGGCGTGGAAAGGCAAGCTGAGAGTTGAGCATCCAAAATGTGTCATGCGTGGGTTCTACTACTCATTGGATATGAGTTTCTCCCACTCGGGGAGAATTGATGGGGACATCTCACAGTACAAGGTGAATGAAAAATGCGAGCAGAAAGCAACAAGAGATAACAAGAGAGAAAGAAGAAAATGAAGCAAAGTTCGTCAGCATATGATGGACGTTTGTGGATTCTCAACGGGCATCTGTGATTTTGAGGCTTTTTGTTTTGTGCACGTCATAGACGACAACCGTCTGTGAGCAAAGAACGAACATCCATGAAAGTCATTCGCAAATTGGCGGCTATACGAATATTAGGCAAAAACTTGTCATTTAGAGTTTTAGTTGTTTTAGGACTTTCGTATTTCGAACTATATATTTAGTTAGGGTTTCTTAGCCTATATAAAGGCATGTAAAGACTTTATTTTAGTTAATTGATGATTAATGAAATTGAAAGTTGCTTTGTGCAAACCTTAGAGAACTTGTGAAGAGTTTTCACCCGAAAGAGCGAATCTTTCAAAACTCGAGGAGTGAATCTTCATTTATCGTGTGCTTGGTGCGAAGCTGACATACATCCTTGGTGTGAAGCGTCGGAATCCTTGGTGTAAAACCTTGGAACCCTATATTTCTATTTTATCTTTTAATTATTATCAGATAATTATTTTCCTTATTCCCTTTGATAAAAAAAAAAAAAATTTAAAAAAAAAAAAAACCCAAAATCCCTAGTTAATTAATTGCTGAAATTTTGTTCACACCTTAATCATTGATATACTTTGATTTTCCATTTTTGATTGAATTAATCCTTCGCGCCTTTAATTTTTCAAATCCTAGAGGAGTCAAGAGACGATACCGTAATTGTCACTTGATGCCCTAAACTAGAACGAAACTCGAGTTCCCTCATTGGAGTCGTTTTTTTAGATCGGAGAATCTTAATGCATGTGAGCACTAAACTTGAGTTAGCCTAATTGTTTTAATTAAATTTATTAAATTATTTTATGTGGTTAGGAAATTTGAATATTTCCGCTATTCAATTTAATCTGAAGTTAATCCCAATTTCGCCTAATTAGGGTTTTAGCGTTTATCCTGCATCACCTTTGTTCCCTCATGCATAATGAGAGCCTTCAGTGTTATGCTTGACCTTGGTTGAATTTTACTAATGAATTTTCACAATGCAAACTCATTGTTGATATTTACACATAGTTTGTATTGGATATTTCAGTATTTAAAATACTAATGTCATCATTCTCTAGTTGGAGAGGTTTTACCATTCTGAATTTGCTAACATATCTGTATTACAAAACCTCATTGATCTTGGCTACCTGGGTTAAAATTCATGCCCTCTTTGAAGTCGATCTATTGACTGTTCCACCAAGTAAAGCATGATAAGTACTATGAGAGTTGATCATTCTTATGTTTAATATATGCTCGATCACCTTTATCAGCTTCTTGAGATATTTCCCTTTCATTTTTCTGTTGTGCTCGATAGAGGTTGCTTGTTACATCTACAACTTAACAGCATTACATATAGGAGAGTGGTTTGGGAAATTTAATAAATTATGCAATTTATTTGATCTTTCTTATAATTCTATATGAACCAGTCTTCTTTTACTTTAACATGTCGTAGTGCCTGTTGGAAATCATTCTTTGCATTGGTAGACCAATGCTTGATCACCCTTTTCATATTTCTTCGTTTTGTTCTCTATATTTGTCCATATTTCATATATTTCTCGATTTTATAATCACGAGCCTCTTCATAAATAACTTGTCATGGATTCAATATGGGAAAAAGTTGAGAATACTGTTCTGGACTCTTCCTTAGAAGATATCAGACAAAAAATTTCCCATAGATATGCTCACTAAGATATTTTAGCGATTGGATTTTGGTCCGTGATCAATGTCCATAGTTTACAACTGGGAAATGGTGTTCAGTGATATGGAAGTTGACAATGAAAGAGTTGCTAGCAGTTCCAAATCTCCATTTTCAAATCACATATTTAAAATTGCTTTGCAAGATATAGTTTTGGTATGGGTATATAGGAGGTAGAGTGGATACTCGAATTTCTTTATGGTAGTTTTGAGTGTTTGACCACCTTGGCGAGTCGATCTCATAACTAATCACACGAGGCAGCCATGCTGCTGTTTCTGCTAACTTTAACCTGCTGCTAGTTGTATGGCCATGTTTTACAATCAATTACTAGTGGCTTGTAATTAAGAATATTTTCTTATGCACTTATGCGAATATATATATATAAAAGCCATTCTTGTACTATACAATTACTAGTGGCTCTTTATATTTGTTTTATATTGGCACATCCTTTAATTGCAGTTGGATTAGTGATTGATTCATATCTTGTTCTCATATGTCTAGTCTTGCATCAAAGTGGCCCTTGACTTTGTATCTCCGGAGAACATTGAAGAATGTGTTAGGTTGACTGAAGAGTTCCGCTTGTTCCCAAAAAACCACAGAGCCAAGGAAGATAAATTAGAGGTGCTTTTTTATGTACTTCATTAACTTGCATGAATCTAGCAATTTTATTCTGTGTAGCATGTACCTTTCGATGTGCCTAGGTTGTTTTTTCTACAAAGGCTCAGTAGTTATAACTATTAACAACTGCAGACAATTGGGACTATTGGTAGTTACTCTCATATGCACTGGCCTAGGCATATGCAAATGGTTTTTGTAGATTTGAGCATATTTTCGCATATGCTAAGGTTGGAATATGAGATATTTCAGTGAACTCAATGTTGATGATCTCAGCTAAGGGCAGTGGCCTTTCAAGATGTGATGGAATTGGTTAGCATAGATAAGGTCAATGGGTGGCACGTGAAAATGCATGGAGAAAGAGAGAGAGAGAGTCTCTCTACAAATCTACCCGCCAAGCATCTGTTCATTTATATAGATTCTAGACCATAGGAAACTTCTTAGATGGGTCATATACGACAAGTCACACTGATTTAATGGTCTCAATTTTCCGTTAGTGAATGTTTTTCATTACTTAGCATGAATTTTTCGTGACTGTCAAAATCAAGGAATTGATTGCACTATAACGATTGTTTAGTGGTAGTCTTTGTTGAAATATGTAGCCTATTGTCTCAAGTCGATGCATAGATGCAGAAATTGGTGTTTCGAAATGGGCACATCATCATCACTGGTCAAGCATCTTGCTATTATTATTCTTCACCTAGGGATAGGTTCTGGCCCCCATTATCTCCGTCTCAGGTCTACATTTCAGGCCCAATTAATAAGTAGCATGTCCATGCCCAATTATTTTAACATTTTACTTTGAGTACCAGGCCGAATATCTCAGGCACAGCCCATTTATACCATTTCAATCTGGGACAGGGCCTGATATTTTGGCCCTAATTTATTAATGTCTGGGGCTCACTCCAAGCTTTTTGTCTGGTCAGGCCATCTCAAGTTCAGCTTAAATCTGCCCAGCCCATTGACCTCCATATTTGAAGTAGTAAAGTCAAAAGAAGGCATTTGAGGGCACTTTGCTCATTAGAATATGATCTCAAGTTATATTTTCAGCAAATTAAAACAAAAACAAAAACAAAGAAACGATACGATTTCATGTCCTTCCCACTCTTGATCAATTTGAAGTTTGGTGGTCAAATAATCTAATTATAATAGAAAACAATGTGTACGCTTTCACTACTACACAAAGCCAATATATCCTTTTAATTATTGTTTATTATTTCATGGTTCTTTTAGTTATATGTTGCTTGGCTGATTATTTCATGGTACCACCATACAAGAAATGTATTTTGATTGGAAGAACTTTGACTCTTCAATATCGGGGAATGAGAAATATGTTGTACCCAAATTCGATAATTTTGGAGTTTTAGGTAAACTGGTTCTACACCGCTTGGCTGATTATTTTGTGGTACCACCATACCAGAAATGTATTTTGACTCGGATAAAATCGACTCGCTAATTTAATAAATGTATTTAAAAAAATCTATTTTATAAAAATAAAAAATATTTATGAGGAAAAAGATGGAAAGCTATGTTGGTAAGATGGGTAGTTTAATACTTTTAAAAAAGATAGGGTTTCTATCGAAGGGTAGTTTATGAACCCAAGTTGCATCATCCTACAAAAATCTTGACTCGACTCGGAGTCAACTCGGAATCCCAGCGAGTCGAGTAACTCAGCTGAGTTAACTTATTGACTCGCCAAGGTTTAAAAACTATGTCGAGGAGTGAGAAAATATTTTGTGACGTCTTAGGTAAACACGACTTGTCATTCTGATAAAGCTGAGGATGTTTTCTTATCAAATCTTGATTTCTGCCTTGGAATGGATCTGTGTTCTTGCAGAGATTTCAGAAGAAATTTTATTTAGGATGTCTGTTCATGGAAGATTGTGTGTCTATATCACATTTTGTGTGTGTGTGTGTGTATATGTGCAGGTGGGGCAGTGGATGCATGTTCATGTATGGTGGCATTTTGTCTGCATGCGTGGTTTTCAATTATCATTTATCCTTAATGGGTTTATCTTTTTTTATAGGTGAAGAAGATGGCTTTATATGCCATAAGTGACGCTGTAAGAAGTGTTCAAAAACTGAACTCACAACTCGAGTAAGTTATTTTTCTTGACTTTTGAGCATTGTTGTTGCTGCTGATATATTTTGATCTTCATATCATCGAGCGGACTGTATTAGTCCGAGCTTTCTTATTAGGTTATTAATCTTCTCTGCTTATATGTGCTGTTTTTATTACTCTCGACTCATTTTCTTCTGCAATGGTTTCACTGTTATGAGTGAAATCAAGTGATGTAAAGTGTATAGTTAAGTACTCCATTCAAACACCATAATATAAAACTCATTGGGTTGCACCTGTGGTGCACCGTATTAGAGAGGAAAACTGAGATAAACTATCTCAAGTAGTTTCATGAGAGTTTAGTTTATTTGGGGCTGTAGGTAACATTAGTTTCATGCTGATGTCAATGAGCTATTTTTTGATCCATTAGGGTATCAGTGTCTTGGTGGGCACCTCATATACCTTACTAACACGTGGCCTGGTCTTACATTTGCTGTTGGAAATGTTGCCCAGTTTGTGCATTCCCTGCGGATACTCATCTTGATGTAGTGCTTCCTATATTATGCTATGCTAAGTCTTCTCCTACACAAGGGTTGTTCTATTCTGATGTTGGGCATTCTACTAGCAGTTGTCATAGTGATACTGTTTATGCTGGTGCTTCCATTGATCGCCTTCTACATCTGATTATTGTGCCTTTCTTGGAGGTAATCTAGGGTATGGAAACAGAAGAAATAAGATGTTGTTTCATGTCCAATGTCTAGTCTGAGTATCGAGCAATGGCTCGTGACATTTACTAAGTTGGGATCTCCTCTCTCCATTCCATGCCTCTATATGGAGGCCTTCAGGCCAAGATTGACGTTGCTTCTGATTATGTTCTTTGTGAAAGAGCAAAGCATATAGAGGGTAATGTTTACTTTCTTCGTAAAAACTCTAGGCTAAAATCATTCATTGATACACTGAAAGTCTTATCGTCTGAGTTGCTTGTTGATATCTTCACTAAGGCAGTCGGACATTCATTACTTCAAGATGTTTTTGTTAAGATGGACTTGATATATATGCACCAGCTTGAGGGGGAGTATTAGGAACATTATGTACTATGTAATGTAAATAAGTGTAGATGTGGTGTGCAGGTAGATATTGTGTTTTTCTACTCAGGTGGGGTGAGCTCTTCTATTCTGATTCGTGGTTTTTCTTAATGATATGGTTCATCCAAGGGAAAAATAAGTGTAGAAGAGTTTTTAAGTAGGGGAATAACCAAGCTGGTTAATGAAGGGGAAAAATGCACCCGTGCTCCACGTGGAACCTTGGAGGGCGAACACCTTCTCCATATATATATATATATATATATATATATATATATATATATATATATATATATATATAAAGTACACAAAAGCCACTTAGTCAAGTATTATATTATAGGCGGCGATGGTTTGTTAGTATTTTTGTGTTCTTTTCTCAGCATATAATAAGTTCCAATTATAAAAAAATGAAAATGTTACAAAAGCCAAGCACGCTTACCAATCAAATCCAGTGCCTGATTCTTCCCTTATTTTTCATAATGTTCTATCCTTATCTTCTGGTTGGATATAATGTTGTGAAAATATTTACATTTTGTTAGTTCTCCCAATTAGTTGTAATTATAAAGGAAAAGCACCATACAGCTCTAAACCAATTTTGTATGTTTGATTTATTTTATGTAACTTTGTTCTCATAAATTAGTTCTTAGCATCAAAGTTGTTCTTTTTCTTTTGGATTTTGGTAATAACAACTCAATCTGCTCTCTCACAGTTCTACAGATGAAAAGATAAAGGAGTCCCCGAGCACCTGTTAGAGACATTAAGGTGCTCATTGCAGTTAGAAAAATGCATCCAAAGCCCGAACTTGTCAAGGATGATGCCAGGAGAGAGACATGTTTCTGTATATTTTGATGTAGCTATGTTGTAACAATCTTTCACTAGAAATAATAGGGTAATAGTGTTGTCGAAGATCACCATTGGTATCCATTGGATTTGTATCCAACGGTAATACAACGATGTTACAGAAATTGATGCAATGTACAACACGGCAATATCGTTTCTCTTTCGGAATGATTGGGGGTGATTAATGTACCATGGAATTGTCCCTATATCCGTACTAATGGACTAATCCGGTGTTTTTGTGACTAACCGAAAAAATCCGTCGCCAAATTCCCAGATTTGTCAATTCATAGGTTCCCAGACGATACTTGGTAGGCAAACATGGCCAAACAACATTCCGAAAACTTCCTCATGAAGATCACCATAAAGAGAACACCAATCAAGTTGAGAGCAATAACAAAATCTTATGAGCAATGATCAGACTTGTGCCTGGTTTCGACAGGTTCCAAAAGTGAACTTCAGAGATTGCCTTCTTACAAGCGAGAACGAGGAAGGAAGATCACATATGAACTTCCTTGCAGATACCGCCATGAAGAAAACCATCACTCGTGATTTACTGAGTATAAGGGCAACAAAAAAACAATGAATAGGCTGAGCAATTCCCATAGGACTGTAGCCATTACAGGCAAATTTTTTAGCTTACATGGTATAGGTTTGTAATGTGTAATTTAACCTCTCTGTGACTAAATTGAACAATGATGCATGAAGAATAAAGTGAATAGTGATGCATAAAATAAATTTATAGTGACTGTTAGTCCATAATGGGCGTCCACCCATCATCTGCATTAAAGCAGTCCGAACATTTGTGTGACTGTGTGATGTGCACGAATTTTTATGCATTGGAAGTTCGTGCATGTCATGCAGTCACTGAGATGTGGACTGCCGTGTTCGGTGGACACTCATTTTAGACTAACTCTTATAGTGAGCTGAACATGTAAGTCCACTTTACATACATAGCATTATGGTGAACTGAGCGTGCCCTATATAAAGGGGAAAAATGGAAAAAGCTATTATAAAAAGATGACTATATTCCTTCTTACTGACCCAAAACTAGTCGTTTTTAGAAATGCCATTTTTGGGCGTTTCTTAGAAAATGACTTGGATCATTTTAGAGATAAATTCCTAGAATAATTTTCCGTAGTTATTGGCCCTTGAAAAAAAATAACATGTATAGAAGATATGAAAGCAAGACTTTATCAGGGTTCCATCCTTCCCTTGCTTGAAAATAAAAGCAAATTAGGACTGTTAAGTATAATATCAAAACCAACCATTTCACGTTTAAGAGGTAAGAGAGAGAGTCAACATGGCGTATGCCTGAGCATATAATCACCGAGTCATGAGACTGTCAATAGGCTGGGCTGGCTCGTTCACCAACCTGGCTTGGCTCCAAAGGGCTGGGGCTCAAAACTAAGGTAAGAGGGCCTGAATTAGGATTTCAAAATAAAAACTGTCTCTTTTATTTATATATAAAAATATATTGACATAGGTATTAAATATATTAATATAGATAACCTTAAGGAGTTTGGTGTGATGGCCAAGTGCCTTACGAAGGAGAACTGAGTTCGAATCTCAACCTGGAGGCCACCCTAGCAATTTTTGTCCTTTGCTGTCCAAGGCCAGCCATGGCCTATGACGCTGTGGTGGTGGTCATAGACCAGCGAAAAAAGTGGGGCCAAAGCCCTTTTTTGTATATTAAAATTTAGGCCTCAATTTATGTTTAATAAGACTCCATTTCTTTTAATCAGGCCTCAATTTCTTATTTTTTTATTATTTAGAGGACAGGTACTATACTTCTGGGCGTCGAGATTTCTCCACGCCCACCATCAAGATTGGGGTCAATGACAACTTAGGTAAGGTTGATTAGATCCTATCCAAAAAAAATATATTGTTCTTTTGACTTTTTCACTATTACAAATGTGGTCAAAGTTGGCTAAAATTAATGCACAAAAGTTTTAGGGCGTTCCCTTATTTTTGACCCATCAAACGAAGGGCAAAAAAGTTAAAAGAAAATATATATTTTTTAAATCACATGTCGCATGACTGATCAACCAAAAACGGGATTTTTTTAGGTTGATCATGCCACTGTGGCATGTGATCTGGCGATTGGGTGCAGAGGTCATCTTGTGCCCACGAGCATATTGTCTCCAAACTCCAAAGCCTTTTATTTAATATATACTAAAAATTTAGTCATCAAAAAAAAAAAAAATATATATATATATATATATATATATATATATATATATATATATATATATATATATATAACATTGCTATCTAGGGTTTCATCTAAAAAAAAAATTGTTGTCTAGGGCCTCCAAAGGGAAATTTCCCTCGTTTGATCTTTTAAGTTTTAACACTAAAAAACACAAAACATTCCCTCAAAAGAAAAAAAAAGGCCCCCTTCTCTCTCTCTCTTTCTCTCTCTCTCTCTCGTCTCTCCCATCTTTCTCAAGTCCCACCTCCGACATCGGCTACTATTCTCTCCCCATTGTCACCGCCCTAACCACCGGATCGCCGCAGCCAGAGGTAGCCTCTCTCTCTCTCTCTCTCTCTCTCTCACCAATAAATTAAGACTCTAGGATCTCTAATGCTGCTAATGCAGCCTTCTTCTTCTTTAGTTCTTCTTCCGCCCCCTCTATCACATCCCGAAATCCAATACATTATCCATTTCAGCACATAAATGCATTCAATAATCAAAATTGAAATAAAGGAAACATAACGGTTCATTCTCATTAATAAAATTCAAAATTATATTTATCTTCAGTTACAACGTTTAACAATTCATAACCAAGTCTAAACCAACAAGTCTTCTAGGGTCTCTTCCTGAAATGCAGCTTCTGAGCCACAAGGTCCGATTTCTGAAATTTAAATAGCAACGGGAGTAAGATAAAACTCAACAAATAACCCCCAATAAATAATATAACTCTTACATCAATTTTATCAGTTTCAAATTGAGGACTTCATATCAAATAAAAAATACCATCAGCTATATCATCTAATGCTTCAATATAAAGAAGAAAAATAAAAATAATTTAGTTTACAATTGTACTACATATATTGTACAATTGTTAAATAATAGCACCGAATCAAATGCAATATCATTCATATCATCATTCATCATTCATCTTGGATACCAATCACAAAGGAGTGTTTTATGTTTTCATCAATCCCATTGTCAATCATGCTGATCCGATTTGACGGGTTTACTTTGTATTACAAAAGTAAACAAATGGATCTGTTCATCTAATACTATCATGCGGCCTCATGGGGATCTTAATCAAAAATCATATCATCATTTCTAAGGTTCTTCATATCAATTTCGTTTGAAAAAACTTATCCAATATGCTTTATCAATTCTCATTCTAAAACAGTATGATATTTCAATGTAATGAGATCATATAAGAGATAAATCGAATATACAATGCTTACAACATTTATATTTTTCTAACATGATTCAAAATGAAACAACCATAATTGGACATGACAAATCTAGAATTATCCATACTATTATTAACCATTCAAACATCCACTTATCAATATTATAGTATATACTATGTAAAACAAAAGCATCATTAACTAATAAGATACGTTTTTAAAGCATACTATAGGATAGACTATTTGCCTCAATCGTCGAATTCAAAGGTCTTGTGAGGGCGGCGAGAAGTCTTACAATTTGGATGGTTACTTGAACACAAGGGAAATGTGGTAAACAAGAATGTTGTCGAAGATGAGATAGGAAGAGCAACAAAGGTAGGTTTATCGAAGTTAGGTTCGATTCAATTTCCCTATTTTGATATCTGAAATCCTTAATTTAAAATAATTTTATAAATCAGTTTTAAAACCTTTGATTTAATATTAAACAAATAATTTTTTTTAAATCCTTTTTAATCTCAGAACCTGATTTAATATAATTGTAATTTAATATAAAATCAGAATTAAAAATATAATTTCAGGTTATAAAACTAGCATAAAAATCAGAATTAAGAATATAATTCTAGGTTATAAACCAGCATACAAAAAAAACTAGAATAGAAATATAATTTCAGATTATAAATCAAAATTAAAACCAGAATAGAAAATACTAAATCAGATTATAAAGCTAGATTGGAAATATATAACCAAAAATTAAAAATCTCAGAATATAAAAATCAGAATAAAACTATCAAAATGTAAAAAAAATCAAAATATAAACTAGGTTATAACTAACTAAAACTAGAATATAAAAATCAGATTATAATACTAAATAAAATATAATATAATTTTATATTATAAAACTAAAATTTAAAATACATCATCACAATATAAAACCAATAAACCAGAATACAATGATTATATAACTAGAATTTAAATACACCATCAACATATAAATCAAGATTTAAAATATAAACTTAGAGTTGAAAAATAAAACCAATCCTTAAAAATATAAACCAAGATTTAACTATCATTTTAATAAAATCAGATTTATTAAAAATAAAAATAAAAATAGGATATAGAACCAGATATTTAAGAAATATAGGACTAAAATGTAGGATTAGAATATATATAAATCTTGGGTTCAAAGAACCAAAAATTCAAATTGAAAAATTAAAATTTATAGAAAAATGATTTACAAATATAAAATTAAAAATATAAAAACATACCTTAAAGAAGAAGAGAAGCTTTGAAGAAGAAGGCTTGGTGTGGAAAAGAGAGGAGGAAGAGAGCTCTATTTATAAGCTCTAGTGGACTGACCTTCCGAATTTGAATTAAATCCGCGAGTAATGGAACGAGGCATTACTGCGTTACAAATTGAATCGGGTCGAGTTAGGGTATGGGTCATCAGAGTTTGGGTCGTCACATCTCTCTGTCTTTTCTCAAATTTTTGGGGCCAAAAAATTTGGCGTCTAATTTTTGTTTTGACTATTTTTTTTAACATTTTAATGGTGTGAGATCATTTAGACACCATTTGGTGTTTAAATGTAGGTCCTGAGCTATTATCCCTTTTTGCAATCTCTATAACTCTCTAAATCTCTTACCTCATTTGTTTTTTTAAATCCCTAATTTGTTGCAATCTCTATCTAGTTTGTAATTCCCTATTTTATATATATATATGAAGGTGAGAGCAAGGATCAAAATATCGGATTTCATTTCGGTTTCGGTTTCGGTCGAAATCTTCCCCTTAGTACATTTGAGAACCGAAATTTAGGTTCTTAGTTTCGATAGGGACCGAAACCGAAACATTTCGGAGGCCGAAATTTTGATCCATGGGTGAGAGTACCCCAATCCCTAATATATTATATATAGGGTTTTAGGGTTTAGGGCATAGTGTTTAGAGTTTGGGGTATCTTACTACTATTAAAAAAACGAATCATCCCCACAATATAGGAATAAAATGCCCCTCTTATTGCCCAATTTTGTGTTTCCACAATCTAGGAACAAAATAATTCTCTTATTGCTCAATTTACCTCTAAAATCTAATATTCACCCTATTTTGTGTTTCCACAATTTAGGAACTAAATAGTCCTCTTATTACTCAATTTACCCTTAAAAATCAATAGTCGCCTATGTTCGTCAAGTATGTTCTACAATTCAATATCTCTTACAGTGTGACATATTTTTCTTTGGTTTTCTGTATATGTTCTATTTTTTTTTCTAATGATGATATATTTTATTGTTAATTCCTTATTGAAATATAAAATCTGTCATAAACATTTTTTATGATCGTGTGATTGATTGTTATTATATCTTATAATATTATAGATTTATTAATTTTTTTTAAAAAAAATTATTTAAATATAATAGACTCCATTTTGAAATCTCTCGATAGCCCCAAAATCTCAGGGTCGGCCCCAGGGGTTGATGCATGTGATAACTTGGGTGTGCATGTGCCTGTAGGATTAATCGGGCACTCTCAAGCTATGGACACCCAAAATATATGTATGTGTAGAGGTCCAGAACTCTAAGAGGTCCGGACACCCTAATATATATATATATATATATATATATATATATATATGCGCGCGCGCGCGTGTGTGTATAGAGGTCCCACAGAGATGCAACCTACTAGAAAAATTTAGATATAAGCATATCTATCTACTTTTAAAAAATGTGTTTAAAGGTGTCCCATTTGGGGGCGTCCCCGTATCTTTATCCATCAAATAAGTGAAAAATAAGTCAAAATGAATATTTATACAAAAAAAATTAAAAATAAAAATCCAAGTAGCTGTTCAATCCAAGATAGGTGTTGCTTGGGTTGATCGTGCCACCGGCATGTGTTCTGGCTGCACTCCTATTTTTAACTCTACAGATTTCTAGGGACCCTCTTGCATGATTTGACGAAGCAGTTGCTGTTCATCATTCTAAAGGTACCTAGTAGCTGATTTTATTCTCTTTCTTTTTTTTTTGTTTTCTTAGCATCAATATTTGTCTCCCCACTCTTTCTGCTCAATAATATCTTTTCTTTTCTTGTCCCACAGTCTTGAAGTTGGTCGATTAGGGTTAATTGTGCACGTTTTTTTTTTCTTTTTTTCTTTTTAATTGTTGGTTGCTTGTTCAGAATATAACCCATTCAATAAATGTTTTGAATTTTAAATATTCACTTATCTACAAATCGTTTTAGGATCACCTGGCAATTATTGGAATTTGGAAGAAATGAAACAAAAAAACAAATTCAATTCAAACTAGCAAATACCATCAAGAATTAGGAATTTGATATCACAAAATGTTCTCAACTTTCTAAATCTGCTTGGCATAGTCACAAAGACGAATACGGGAATAAACAGCAAGGAAAAAATTTGGGGAAAAAGGCAAAACGGGGAGTAGGAAACAAAAGGGGGAAAAGATGGGATACAGCAAGAATATGTCAAGGGAAAAGTTAGGAAAAAAATGGTAAAATACGGGAAAAATAAAAAAAATTATAAAAGATATATTACAGCTTAAAAAAATATGAGGCCCGGGACTATGGGTTCAAACCCACCCCGAGGGGATGGGTTAGAGTCAGTTGGAGGCTATGTGGCATCCATCCGAGGGATCGGGTTCTACGGCAACTTGCCCAAGGATGATTAGAGGCGACCCAAAAAATCTGGGCATGAAGGATGCATATACACCGTCCAAACTGTGGTCAAAGGGGGGGAAATTCAATGCACTAGGATGTGTGGGCGGTACCCAAACTTTGACCACAATGGAACACAAAAAAAAAAAAATTGAATTTTTTTTATAGATCACATGGCACATACATGATCCCAAAATGGGTGTTGTTTTGGATTCACGTGCTACATGGCATGTGATCTAAGGTTCTAATTCACTGCTCCCATTTGCCATATATATATATATATATATATAAACCTTTCTTTTTAATAAAACACATATTATATGAAGAAAATGTATAAAATGTGTTTTAAAAAAAGAAAAAAATCTATTTTATACATTTCCCCCATAAAACAGCTTTTTATACGTTTCTGGAAAAAATAAAGTGTTTTATAAGCGTTTTATTTTTAAAAATGCCTTTTTTGTGACTATGGTGCTTGGAGTGGCAAAAGATGGGGCAGATTTCCTTGATTAAAAAGGGTCACTAAGGCGGTTCCAATTGTGCAATACACTTTCAAAAAATTGGGGCTAAAAATGGTTCCAGTATAAAATTTTCTTTGCCCGACCCTTCGAACTCTCGACCTGACCTAGCCTTATGCTTGGGTGAACCCCAACCAGACCCAGCCCATCTGGGTATATGACTGACCCTTTACTCCCTTGACCTGACGGGACCTGATCCTTGGGTGCCCAAACCCGAGCCAACTTATCAGGAATTAAATTCCCGACCTGATTCAAAATCTTCTATACTCTTTGTATATTGAATATAAAATATCAGGTCAGGTCACCCGACCCAAACTTTGAGTCCACCAACCTGACGAAGGTCCAGTAGGAATGTAGGATGCTTCAAGCCCGAACCAACCCAACGGGTCAAGTTTATGTTTCCGACCTGATTCAAAAAGTGGGTCAGGCGGGTCGGGTAATGAGCCAACCAGACCTGTTGACAACTATACTAACAATGTATTAGTTGTTCACGGGGAATTTCAATTATGATTGTATATGTTATTGGTTCTTATTTTATGATTTTTTCATACTCATTAGCTCCTTGCTTTTGATGGAAATGTGATGCATTCTTTTCTTTTCTCGGACGCAAGTTGCAAAATACTTATTTTCTTTTTTCCTTATTTTACGCAAGTTGCAATGTACTTGTCATAAAAAATCACCCCATCAATATCCTCATTCTCATGATTGATGCATCATGCATGGATAATAGTTCCTTGTAAAGTATTCAAAGTTTATTTCAAGCTCCTAGAGACCCTTTTCTAAATTAGACTCGTTAATTTGGTTTTATTGGTGAGATGGCCTTTGTTGGGCACCAAGAATATAGTATAGTTCCTACTAAAGGGAGAGGCTTATTCACTTCAGACTTCAGAGGAGGGCGAATATAGTATACTCCCTGAAACAGCCCTTGTCCAAAGGATTGAGTCAATACGAGCAGAAGGAGTAGAAGGGCAAGACCAATAGTGAAAAAGTACACGGAGGGTTGTAGAGTAACAGAGTTTTGCTCTGAATAGCCATAAAAGCCGACCCCTTAGATAGAATAAGGCAATGACGAAAATGGTCATTGTTTGACAATCATCTTACATTTGGCCAAGATTTTTTACCAAGACACCTAAAAATGGGATTCGGTACTGAGTGGAGGGTGTGGATCAAGTTGTGCATTTCTTTCGCGTTTTTCTCGATGCTTTAATTGGGGTGTCAAACCGCTTTTTCTGCAGTCTCAGGCAATTCGGCTTGAAGAGAAGACTCATAGCATCGTTGCCTACCTTAAGTCACTTTTGAAAAGGGAAAAAGCAGATTGACTGACCTAGCTAATTGTCTGAAGGCAACGGCGGAAGGAAGATTCTCATGTCACTTTACATCTTGTCTTTCACTAGCTTACTTAACAGGGGACTCAAACAAGGGGATCTGTTATCTCCATTCCTTCTTAATTTGGTTGGGGAAGGTCTGACTAAACTTGTCTAGAGAGGGGCACTGCTGGGATATATTGAAGGTTTTAAAGTGTCTAATGAGTTCGGATGAATTGCGCACTTTCAATTTGTGGATGAATCTATCCTTTTTTTGTATGCGAGCATATCCAATATCTTCCACATCAAGTTTATTCTTTGTTGCTTCAAGCTAGCTTCGAGTCAAAAATTTAATGTGGATAAGACACATTGATGGGTGTGTGCACTGATGATGGTTGGTGGCAGATTTGGCTTTTTTTTTCCTGATGTATGGTTGGTTCTCTCTCACTAAGTGTGCCAGATTACCTCTTTGCATTGGTAATCCCAGGGTTGCTCTATGGGACCCAATTGTGGAGAGGATGGAGAGAAAGTAGGCCATGTAGAAAGGGAAACGCCCTCTCTTTTGGGGGAAGGATTACGCATTACACTTATTAAATCTCTCACTATTTTACTGCCCTATCACTATTTTTAGAAGATTGGGAAGTATTATGAAGTGATTTCTTTGGAGTGGAAGTGACGAGTGAAACAGTATTCATCTTGTAAGCTGCAATTCGGCAGGTTTTCCAAGGAGGAAAGGGGATTGGGAATACAAAGAATTTCCCATATGAACAAATTTTTACTAGGAAAAAGGTTGTGGAGGTTAGATTCATATTGGAGTTTTGGCTGGGGTAGGGTTGTACAAGGTGGTGAGGAATGGTTGAGATATCAAAACTCGAGGTATGCAACATGCCTATGGTTGGTGGAAACATATTCTTTTGTGATGACCCCCTTCCAAAGGTGTATCCATTACTTAGTTATCAAAAGCGGTTGGAAGCGTGTAGTAGATTGGGAGCAGGAGCATCATCGAAAGTTTAACTATTTTATGGTCGAAAGCGAGAGCGGGCGAGAGATTCTGAAGTGGAACTAGCACACTAAGTAGAAGATTCATGCAACTAGGATCCATTATAAGCTCGAGAATGGCATTGCTTTAAAGTTTTTTTTAGATCCTTGGTTCCAAGACCAGTCTCTCTATAGGGTGGTTCTCCTTAAATTTTCCAGTTCTATTTCGATAAGAATGCTTCTGTATCCTCTCCACTCGGGTCGAGTATTCGTCGGCTTTCTCTGTTTGAGATATTAGATTGAGAAGGAATCTCTGTGGTGTAGAGTGTTCAGAGCTTGTGGTTTTATTGGGGTTTTTTTAGAAAGCTTTGTGGTGCATTGGAAGTGCGGATAGGAGGATTTGGATTGTGGATCCCAAGATCGGTTTTTCTGTGAAATCTTTTTATGACCACATTGACTTTCAGGCCCCTTATTGTGCAAGTTTCGACAGATATATGTGGAGAAATTACCCCCCCCCCCCCTCCCCCTCCCTCTTTCAACAGGTATTATTCTTTTCTTGATTCACGGCTTGTAACCAAATTGAAGCCATTGATAAGTTGATCCGAAGGGGAATTTTTATTCCTAATAGATTTTTTTACTGGGTGGAATCAACCGATCACGTCTTTCGCCATTGCCGGGATGTGGTGATGTGGTGAAGATTTGGGACTTTTTCATGGGTTATTTCCATGGGTCAAAAATTTGGAAAACCGGTACGTATCGTCCAGCTCCAAAACCGATACGTATCGGTTCCGGACGATACACACCGGTATTTTCCCTTCGTCACTTGAAGTTGGGAGCCTCACTGGACGATAATTTCAAATTATCGTTTGATACGGACGATACATTGGACAATATGGACAATACAAGTGATAAATTCAACGATAATTTGACTGTTTTTAAGGAGCCCCGAGAAATGCCCAATTTACTGTATCGTTCAGGTCCAAAACCGATGCGTATCGGTATCAGGCGATATTTTGATCCATGGTCATTTCATGGTGGATTGCGTCCCTAGGTCCTGTAAGGATGCCCTAGCTTATGGGTTTGAGGATTTCGCAACAAGAAGACTGCAGTGCTGATTAAGCTGATCCGATTGCAATTGGGCCATTTTGAAGGAACGTGATGGCAGAATCTTTGATTGCAAAACTCAAAAGGAACTCCTTTCATTTCATAATTGCGGAAGTTGTTAAGTGGTTTCTGTCTTGGGATTCCTTGGCTTAGATTTTCAGTGGCTTTTCGGGCAAGATGAGATTTTTGCCTACTGGGAGTCCGCTGCTTCGATGTAGTTGGTTTGGTTCCCGCCAACTAGGTGGTCTCTCTTTTTGTTTTTGTTTTCCTTTTCTCTTGGGTTCTCTAGGAACCTCCCAAGCTCCTCGCTTAGGTTTGATTTCCATGTAACTTTTTATTTCATAATGAAAAGTAATCTTGCCGAACAAAAACAATTAGACACCGGGAAAAAGTTGCCATATTTTTACTGTCAAATTCATACGCATGGCATTTCTTTTAGCTGGTTCTATTTGGCCTGGACAGGGTTACCTAATTTGCTAGGAAATCCTGCGAATCGTGAACTGGTTCGATAGGAACCAGTTTGCAGTTCAGTTCGTGCTGGTTCGGTCAGGTTGGGCGAACCGGCCAACACACGAGTTTCTTTTTCTGCAAAAATTGCTTCGCGAGGTTCGAACCCTGCTCTTTTCGCTTAAGAAGCCATATGGACGACCAGCACTCCATCCTGTCAGCTAGTGGACAACAGACAAGTTGCATAATTTTTTTTTATATTGTAAATCTAAAATTTATGCGTAATTAATAATTAAATTTAAAATTTATTATTATTTTTTTTATTAGTTAAAACTCATCCTACCCCTTGAGAACCAGGTTCGTTTGGATGTAAGTGAACCACGAATTACGAACCCAAATTTGAACCGAGCGAATCAGGTAACATTGGGCCTATATGTAATTTGATTTACTTTTTGCATTTTGTTACGTATGAGACCTCATGTTCTTGTCTATATTGTCTTATTAAAAAAATAGGGGCGGCCCCTTTGTTTACGAAGCAAAAAGGAGAGTCTTCAATCAATGTTTTAGTGAGGTTGGTCACCTTCAACTAGGTAGTTTTGACTTTGACCTCTAGGTCATTCCCCTCTTACACATGAAGTGGCTTTCTTTGGGAGAATTGTTTCACAAAGAAGGGCAAAAAATTGAAGCAATTGCAATAAAGCTTTTACTCATTTCATGTATTTCACTATTGTTGGCACTAATTCTAAGACCTGTCTTTTTTTTTCATCTAACATATTCTGACCAATTATTTATGTACAATTAATTATAAATTTATGTATAATCGATATATATATATATATATATATATATATATATATATATATATATATATATATATATAATCGTTTTTTACTTGTATAGGAAAGCTGTGAGGTTTTGTCAAGATTTTAGGTTTGCCTACAAGATTTCGTTGAAGAATTCCATGTTCATAGTTATATATATATATATATATATATATATATATATATTATCATTTTTTACTTGTATAGGAAAGCTGTGTGGTTTTGTCAAGATTTTAGGTTTGCCTACAAGATTTCGTTGAAGAAGTCCCTGTTCATAGTTCCTAAGAGTCTAAGACTAACATAAGGATAATGGATAAATTTTGGGTTCGTACAAGATTTCGGTACCGATGCACAACTACTGGCAGATTTAGCGCATATTGTCAAATGCAGAATCGAGAAACTCCCAATCAAGTACCTGGGGCTGCCCCTCAGTCTAAGACAACCTTCAGCTAGAGAATGGGAACCGGTTGTTCAAAGGTTTGAAAATCGGTTATCTGCGTGGGAAGGTAAGCTTCTCAGCAGCGGCGGTCGACTCGTCCTAATTAAAGCAGTCCTATCGGCGATGCCCACCTTTGACATGTCTATGTTCAAATGTCCGATGGCAATCATCAACCGTCTAGAGCAGATCCAATGGAATTTTCTGTGGAAGGGTTCGGGACATGACGAGCGATACCACCTTGTTAATTGGGACACGTGTCAACTGCCTGTCAGTTGTGGTGGCCTTGGCCTCTGCAATTCGAAATGGACCAACACTGTTCTCCTAGGAAAATGGTTCTGGCGTGCAGGGAGGATGGAGGAAACTGAAAGTCTTTGGTGCGAGGTGCTGATTGAGAAGTATGGTCATTCAATGGGGGATTGGGGTATTTATACCGACACGCAGTGAGGTACTTCAGCTTGGTGGGAAAATGTCTGCAGTTCCTGGCCCCTCTTTGCTAGAGGGCTGAGTTTTAGGTGAGGTTGTGGCACCCATATCCGTTTCTGGGAATACCCGTGGGTGGAAGGCGGACCACCCCTTAAATACTTCTTCTCGGATATCTTCGCCAATTCTATAAATCCTCAAGGGAGGATTGAGGAATATGTATCAGAAACTCAAGGTGGTCGGATGTGGGATGTGACCACTAGAAGGCTACTGAGAGGAGAGGAGGTGGCCTCATTTTCGAACCTTTTACATATGCTATACGAGGTGCAACAACATCCCCAAGGACAAGACTAGAGAATTTGGACTCCAAGCAGAGATGGTAATTTCAGTGTCAAATCATATTTCAAGATGCTCTCGCGCTACCCGTTAATCAGGTTTCAAGGCGCAAGATTGTGGAAGGCGGCCATTCCTTCCAAAGTTAAGTTCTTCACGTGGTCGTTATTCTGGGAGCATGTCGTAACGATTGATCAGCTCATTCGGAGAGGGAAGGATTTCCCTAATCATTGTGTAATGTGCACAATTGGAGAAGAAAACGCTTCGCATCTTTTTCTCCATTGTGGAGTGGCCAGGAAGTTTAGAACGTGGTCGTTAAATCTTTTGGTATGAGTTGGGGTACGCCGGCATCGCCGTACATTCAATTCTTGATATGGGAGTCTATTAAATTGGAGGGCCAACTGGACGACTACTGGAGAGCGGCCCTGTTTGCCGTCTATTGGAGCTTATGGCGTGAGAGAAATCTATGAATTTTCGAGAACAAAAGTCGCCCGGTGGGGATGATCATGAAGTCGATTAGGGGCCTAGTGTGGTTTTGGGCTACTAGAGGCGGGAATGTACTGAGAGATAACCCATTTACATTGGACCCGGGCTAATTCAGTCGGGGTGTAGTGTTGTGTGGTGTTTTGTGTATTTTTCCTTGTCCTTTTTGGTCGTGTCGTTGTATTGGCCTTTTCAACACCTTGCTGGTTTTCAATATAATTCCCATCACTGATAAAATAAAATAAAAATGGATAAAATTTATTGATTAAAAAGGAAAATTCAGCAATATATAGAGTAATTCTTCTAATGTTCAAAGACAACAAAGTTCTTTTATATTTATTTAGTTTTCCGGAATTTATTTTGATGATGATCTGATTATTTTCCTTGATTGGAATTTTTTATATCTTAGCAGTCCTAGTAGGCTAGTACTGATATATATATATATATATATATATATATATATATATTCTTTCAATAAATCGATATGGCTTCCTCCATGCATTGATCTGTGGTATCCACTTACCTTGCAGCTTTCGGAAACCTTCTCAATCATCATCAACTCCAAGTTCTCCATGTCTGCCATTTTTCTACGACGAAGCACAGTGGGCTTTTCTCCTTTCAAGAGACATTTCAACAGTAACTTCAACATTGATTGTTCGATTTCCGAGTTCAACAAGGTAATTTATTTTCCATATGATACACAGGACTTTACCCTCAATAAACATCTTTTTCTCAAATACTCCAACTTGGCAGATTTCCCTTTCCTGTAATAGATTTTCTTTTTAACCTGTCGGGCAGCAAAAACTTTGGCCTTATCCAACCACATTATTATTTCCAAGGGATCTGGGTTCCTGGCCGACATTTAACCACTAGAATGGTGTTTAAATGATCTTATACCATTAAAGTTAGACTTCTAATCTCACATGAAGTGTGATTATCATTTTTCCATGTGGTGAACATCCGCAAACAATCTAAATTGTTCCAGTGGCCATCTATCATTGGAGCATGGCTCAGCCCAAAGAAACATGCCCGTAAGTGGATGTGAACCATTCGATTGATGATCTTTAATAACAACCATTAAAGCTAAAACCAATGGTTAGCATTAAAGTCCACAGATCTGATGATTGAAATCTCCCTAAAACACCATTTTTGAACCTGTTGCACTTCAATCTATGATCTTTGAATTTGACGGTACTGATCACCCACATCATAAACCATTGATGGTGTATGATCATTTAAACACCATTTTGGTGTTTAAATGACGGTCAGGAAGTCGGGCTCTTATTCCAATAATTATGTATGAGGATTGAGGAGGCATCATTGCATAAGTTACTCACAAGATTCGTCCACTCATTTTACCCAAAATTTTACATTCAGGAAATGGAGTCCGTCTTTGGAGAGCCTCCTGTTAGCCGAGGCTCCATTGACACGGCACCTTCTACTCCCGAATCAGCCTTCGCTTCTCGAGAATCAAATGAAACTGAACGAGGTCTAACCCACGTTAGTGGGAGCGGTGCGTCCCAGATGGTGGATGTCTCTGAGAAAGAGAACAGCAAGAGAGTTGCTAGTGCTAGTTGTAGAGTTATTCTAGGCGAGAAGGTCTTCAACTTGGTAGCTGCGAACCAGATAGCCAAAGGAGATGTCCTTAGTGTAGCAAAGATCGCAGGAATTAATGGAGCCAAGCAGACCAGCAATCTCATCCCTCTCTGTCACAACATAGGTCTGACACACGTTCATGTCGACCTGAAATTGAACGGTGAGGATTTTAGCGTTGAGATAGAAGGCGAGGCCACAACAACAGCAAAAACGGGTGTGGAAATGGAAGCGATGACCGCGGTTACGGTCGCAGGGCTTACGGTATATGACATGTGCAAAGCAGCTTCAAAGGACATTCGGGTCACGGATGTCTGTCTAGAGCGTAAGAGCGGTGGCAAGTCGGGGGAATGGTTCAGGAAGAGGTAGAATTGACGTTCGGTAGATCTACTTCGGGGACTATTACTCGAGCAGCTTCTGTGGACGTTTAGATCACTGATGTCTGTCTAGAGTGCAAGAGTCGTGCAAATCAGGGAAATGGTTCGAGAAGAGTTAGAATTTCCTATACTAATACCGGCCGGTACCTTGAAGTTATTAGATATGATTGAGTAGTTTTAATAACACCCACAGAATATTGGAGGGAACCTACGCCAACGATCATTGACTGCTTTGGATCAGACGATGGAGATCGTATTGAGACCGTGAACGTATTATCAGACGGTCAGTTTTTTATTCCACATGGCAAAGATCCCCAAAAATAGCCCTAAAATCACGTTTGAGCGTGACGTGTCCCATGTGATTTTAGCGTCACATTTTTGGGATCTGTGCCACATAAAACAGACCGTTTGATGATACTTTCATGATCTGAATAATTTTTTTAAGTAGGTGTTAACAAAGCTACCCTTTTCGGTTTTGCCGCAGAATGGGATATGTGGAAAAGAGAAGAAGAGTACATAGTTAGAGACTACAAATTGATATCTACAAAGAAGCGATTTGAAGTTTGTGCAAAGAATAAATTGTCAAGACTTCAAAGCTACTGAAATCCGGATTAGTTAATTTTTCAAGGATTCAACGGTGGCTGATGCAACATTTATCCTATATGAATGCATTTATGTACTTTCAGGAACGTGAGATTTTGGGGCGTTTGTTTACAGGAAAGAGACCAAAAAATGGACTTTTGAGCAGGGATTCTCCGGGTGATAATAAACAAAAAGATCCAGCGATTCTAAGCCCAAGCATTATACATGCTGCTCTGGGCATTTGTCCATCAGATGGTTGGGATCCTCCGATTAGTGTGTTTTCCTGTTAATGACCGCAGGTACTCATACCAAGGATATACATTGGGGAAAACTACCATAAAGGTCTGCTAAACTTCTCTTGAAAATTTTGAAAGTATGTATATTTTTTTTGAAAATTAGAAGACGAAAAAATCAAAATAGCATTTGATCGTTGGACAGTCTAGCGACAAAGAGCTGCTTTTATTTGTGGATAATAAAATACCATTGAATTGTTTTTAAGCTCTCGTGCCAGCCTGCGAGAAGGGCAAAACCGCAAAAGGAAACATAATGTGGCTGAAGTATCACACAGCTTATGGAGTCGTCGTGTAATCCGGCAATAAATGTTCTTTTTAAGAACTATTTTTAACAGAAAATACATCATCTTCCATTTTTGTCAATAGAAATTATTATCTTTTTAGCGAGCTTTTTTAGTACATGAATATGAATGCTGTGATGCCCATAATAACAAATTTCAGCTGGTCTAAACTCATCGGAACAACCGTCGGATGAAACTTTCAGTGATTACAATGAAATATTTGAAATTTCTTTAATTTTGGAGAAATTAATTAAATTTTGCCAAATTTAATGAAATTTTTTTAAATTTTGGTATTTTTATAAATGACAAAAAAAAAATTTGAAATACTAAATATAAAATTTACATATATAAAAAAATAATTTATATACATATATATATATTTTGTACTATCTGGAATTTTTTAAAGTTTTTTTCAAAATTTATCTGAAATGACCCCCTAACGAAATTTGTCACTATGTAATGCTGATAATGGAAGTTTATGGCGCAGTGTGGGTGTCAATGGGCTGAGCTTGGGCCTATAATTTGGTGATTTTCCTTAGGCACAGCCTGTTTGTAAGAGGATTGTACAGCCTGAAGCGACTATTGACCCCCCCCCCCCCCCCCCCCCCCCCGCCCCCCCGACGCAGCTAGGCTCATGTCGTGCCCAAAGTGTCCATCATAAAAAAATTATTGATTGCCTTGAATTAGACTATGGAAATTATTTTTCGTCCCAATCTTTTGCAATAGATTTTGAGATCATGTCACACCTATCAGACAGTCACGTGTTGATTTGACATGACACCCATTTCCAAAAGTGACTCTATGATTGGCACGCCCATGATCACGATCACTTTTGGGGATGTGTGTCAGCCGTCTGATAAGTGCGCTATGATCTCAAGATCTACTCTATTATGAAAGATTGGGACGAGAAACGATTTCTATCCTCTTATTTAAAATAGCCAACGGTCTTTTTATAGTGGAAATGCATGTAGGTTTAACCCGGACTCACCCACTAACCTAACGCTTTGGTTCGAACTCTCCCAAAACCCCTCAATTAAGTACTTCAAAGTCCATCTTGTGTTGAAATATTGCTCACCAGCATTTTCCATGGATATAATAAGCATACATCATAAGACGGATATATTCATCAAAAAAAAAGAAGAAGCTTTTCCTTCTCAAATGCATCGTTACCAAATCGTCGAATTTCTGAAAAGTTAGTGATAATTCGTGATTCTGCGAATTAATCATAAGGGGGTCATTACTTGCACACGCTTTTTAAGTGATTGCACCGAGGTTAAAGAAAGACTTTGTATTTTAGGGACATGTGATATGTGTAAACTCAATCTAGGCCGTCTGATTTAAAGCTTATGATCTATAGATCCTCAGTGGATAAGATTGGAGCAAAACATTATATTGATCATATGATTTATTGTTGTCAACCATTGAATAAAATAATAGCCTTTAACTATATTTAATCACATGATAAAGATTATATTTCGTGCCAATCTTATCAACTAGGGATCTATTGATCATGAACTGTAAATCAGACGGCCTAGATTACGTTTTCACATGTCACATGTCCTAAAATATGTAGTCGTTTTTAACCTAGGTGCAATCACTTAAAAAGCGAGTGCAAGTAATGACTCCCTAATCATAATTGTTCCTAAATTTTTGGCTTTTAACAATTGCAAAATTTTCTCTTAATTCGCAAAGTTTGTGATTAATTCGGGACTTTTTTAATAAATTGGGACTTTTTATAATATTTATAAAAAAAATTAATCTTTTTCTATCTCACTTTTTTCTCTGATTTTTTTCCTGAACTTGATGAATTTTGCCAACTTTTAACATTGTAGAATTATTTCCGAATCCGACTTGTGTGACTATGATTAAATGAACTTATATTTCCCATAGAATGCACTTCGAATGTTAGTTCTGATTATCAGGCCTCGGAGAAAATGCAAAATCAGGTTTTGATAAGAGTCAGAGGCAGGAAAGGTATTCACAAGCTTGATATCTTATGATGTCGGTGAGGAGCGCGAAGCCCAACTAAAAGAAAAAATATATACCAAGTTAGGCTCAGCCTTCTGGAACTGAAACTGTAGGCCAGATCCGACACACAAGCCTACCTTGGCGGCCAATTTGCAACTCTATCTCAGCAACATTAACTGCAAATCATAAATGTAGATGCAGTATAATGGTGAAATATGTGTTAGCGAGCAACACCGGATACACTAGTATGAGAGGTGTGCATGAAGGGTTTTAGTCTCTAACAACATATATATGCTCACTAGCATATATGTCATCTCTAACAATAAATAATGAGACCAAATTGTTCTTGATACTATTCTAAAAACCAAAATTCACCAACAAGGGAAAGTTTTACCTCCCAAAATCCAAAAATCATGGATATTTTTAAAACAAAATTTGCTATCCTTACATATTAACAGTTGAACCTCTCATTCTAAATCTGACAATAGAAAATTTTAATTGTACAGTAAGGCGACGAAGGTTGTGATACCGCTGCTTGCCAAGACCAAAAGCCAACAGCTGCTTGTCCTACACGTCTTCTCAGACTCACAAGATCTAAATAATGTCGAGATCGAATCCAAAACTAGCTTCAAAACTGCGAGGCACACCATGGAAAAACTGATGGCAAGCACAGCTAGTACTTTATTTTCCAAACTTGCTTGATCGGTCAAAATCTTTTCAACATTCAATCTGTGAAATCAGTACGAGATAACATGTCAATAATGATCTGTAGAATATGATGCCTCTAGTGTTTAGATCCATTTGCAATTTGAATTTTGTTTAAAAAAAATCAATAGTCTGAATCATATGATACACTCATGACGGTAAATTAGGATTTTTGTCATTATCAATGGTTTAGGCTATGTTTAGACATATAATTGCTTTGGATTAGATTAGTGTTAAAATTAGTTTAGGGTTAATTTGTTAAGCACATACACATGTTTTAGACATATTAGTTGGATAGGGTAGTTTAGGTGTTTTTATTTTACTAATAGCATAAGCGATATTTGTTTAGAGTAACGATCTTCTCACTCGAGTCATGGGACATAAACCCATGTCTCGAGCTCCCATTGGTTGTGTTGGGTCCCATTGGCTGTTTATATAGAATTTGAAACAAAAATAATGGTAGTAGTATCTAACAAGCTACATTTCCTATAATAAAGAGTTTGTGAATATTCATTTTCCTTTATTGCAGCATTTTTTGTAATATAATTAGTTACACCTCCAAACAGAAATTTGAAAACTATCTTTTGGATCAAAGAATGAGCAAGTGGAATGGTCTAGATATTGGATTTAGTTCATTGGATCATATGAAATTACTGAAGTTTGAAAATCAGCAAGATGGAAAAGTTTATTAGCAAAAGGAACAACAGGGGAGATAATCTCAGGTAAGAAGAAATTTATGACTACTAAACATAGTCATTTTCCATATAATATATCATTTTTATTTAGGGATAATGGTTCCTAACCGACATTTAAACACCAAACTTGTGTTTAAATGATCTTATACCATTACAATTAGATTTTTTTTTATCTCACACCATTGAAGTGTGATTACCATTATGCCATGTGGCACACATCTGTGATTAATTTTACTTGTCCAAGTGGCAATCTAGCATTGTAGCATGTCTGAGCCCAAAGAAACATCCCTATAAGTGGATGTGAACCATCCAATTGATGAACTATATAATATCAGCCATTAAAACCAAAAAACAACGGTTGATATTATAGTCCACGGATCGGATGTTTTAAATCTCCCTAAAACACCATTTTTGGGACTGTTGCACTTCAATCTATGATCTGGCACTTTGACAGTACAGTCCACTCACATCTTAAACCATTGATGGTGTAAGATCATTTAAACACCATTTTGGTATTTAAATGACGGTCAGGAGAGTTAGGGTCCTCTTTTTAAAGTTGGAATACAATCTTGAATGTTCACTTTAATTTGTTATATTCAGAACATTTGTTGTCTGACCTTAGAAAAGTGTTCTGGGTATTCAGTGCATCCATTTGTGAAGACAACATAGATTTCCAAGTTTCGATCTCACGTATTTCTTTGTCCTGAAACAAGAAAATGCCTGATCAATCCAGCGAATATCCAAAACCCAGTTGCAAAAAATATTTCAAGATGCTCATATAGTAAAAAAAACAAAATTAGCTTACCGTCACCTCCTTCCAGTCCATGAGTTCCTTGATATGGGATCTGGTTTGCTCCAAAAGCAATGAATTTTGTGAAAGCTCCTTATTGAGATCCGGTAAAGCATCTCCGAATCTCTGGTTCACTTCTCTGATATTTTGCTCCACTATGGAAAGATTTATTTCCAGTGATCTCACTTTCTGCATCATGATCTTTAGAATTGTGTCGCTCGGTATTCTTCCATTTGGCTGTTGCTTAAGTTCCTTCACGGGATCAGGGACATTGGTAGTTGAAACTATGTTCCTTTGGATGTCCTCACTTTCTACCCCTTTATCAGGAGGATCTGATCCACCATGAACTTGAACTACCTCACCCTTGTCACTAGATGTCAGTTCCAATCTCGAAGAACGTGTTCTTGCAGAATTTGAATTCGAGGACTGCTCAGCCGTTTGTTCTTCGGAAACAACGATCAGATCTTCAAGCATCCGTTCAATAGCGTCCACGCCGTAGACCCCTATAGAATTTAGCGTGCAATAAAACTCCGACCCATGATGACTAAGTACATTCAACCTCAAGTACCTCGCCCATTTGGGTTCGGGTAGGATAAACCTCTGGGCATGCTTGACGTTGGCAGCAACAAAATGACCAAGTGGAATCCACGTGTCCGTTGGGTAAATCAAACTTCCCAACAATTCGATGTCCTTGAAATTAGAGGAGTAATGTTCGAAATTTGCTATTTCGACAGCATCGACTAGGGTCTCCTCGGAGAGTTCGATAATGACAAATTTCGCATCAGCGGAACATGGGTTCCGCAAGTACTTATCCTTATCGCCTCCCAAGATGTTGCTTGCTCCTTTGGCCTCCCGGTTATGAGCTAAAACCTTTGCTCCCTTGGATGCAGAAGCATAATTGTATTCGGCCCCTCCTGGCTCAAGTCTATGGGCAATGCTCCCAAACTGTCTGGACGTAACGCTTCTTTTCTCTTCCATTGTTTTGTTCCGGAACTCCTCGAGACCAAGGTAAGTAGTTTGAGAAGCATTCTCGTTCTTTTTTTCTTCATCTGGATTATTGATTTTTTCTTCTTCTTGTGGTTGATCTCTTTGACATTCCAAAAGTGCGCACTGTTCTAGAACCTCTCGGACTACCTCTTCTAACCCTTTTCTTTCTTGAACCGCTGAAGACTTAGAATCTGTGGAGCTGTGAATGAAACCCTTGGAATCATTACTATCACTGGGAAGATTAGAGTCGAAAAGCATTCGGTTCCCATGATCACTGTTTGCATTGTCAAAATATGAATCTGCAAAGTTGCAAAACTAATTGTTAGATCATTGGGGTTACATTGATATAGTTCTTTCGAAATGAATGTTCCCATGTAAAAAGGAGAGCATGATTGGTAAACAGTACCACACATTAGTAACTGTAGTTAATTTCCATTTTATTTATAAATTTGTATAGTTCTTTACACTTTGGGCGATGTGCAGGATTATGGAGGAGGAAGTGGAATGCTTGAAGCATAGTTTAAAGTATCGTACCAGTATGTATCATTCAGCTCCAAAACCAGTATGTATCGGTTACGGACGATAAATTGGTTTGTACCGTTGGATACATAACCAATACATATGTAATGCACTAGTACAATACATTCAAAGTATCGTACCAGTGACCTCTGAAACCAGTACCTATCGTCCTGTACGTACCGGTTTCGGGCGAGATTTTGAACCATGGCTTGAAGTCACTCATCAGAAGAAAGGTCTATATAAATGTATAACTGGTTGGTCTATTTAAAGGTCAATGAATGAGATTTTTGGAAAGTTAGTGATCAATGAATTTGGATGCGCTATTGAGAAGGGAATTGAATACAACAAACTTGACATATTATGAAAAACTCACTTTAATAAAGGTAGGCAGTTCCAATTTGAATTGTTAAATTTGGATAACCTTTTCTAATTTGGGTTTAGGTATAGAATTATGAATAATCAGGGGAAATAGGATAGGTAAGTTCACAAAGATTACTTTTATGTATCTTTAATAAAGTAGGATTGGAAAGTTCAATATATCAGATTTGTAAAATGTCTATGATTTTTTAATTTGATTGCTCAAAAACGTAGGGGCTCACATACACCAAAAAATATGAGATTTTTTCATTTGGATTCTCGTTTTGAGTAGCGGCTTGAGCTTGCTCGTGCGTACACACACTCTAACTATTGGCTCTAGGTGAATTTGAGTATTTGTTCGTAGGCTGTTTGCCAGATATGACTCAAATTCTAATATGCATTTTTCATGATTTTTTCATTAGTTGCTCATGTATATTCAAACTAAGCAAAGAAAAAGAGAAAAATATTCTTTGAGATAATGTAAGGAGGTCAAATGATCATTTTGTTCAATAATTCATTTTTCATGGATTTTCTTCCTACATTTTTGCTGCTATCTGCAATAATTAATCATTATCGTCAAGAGTATAAGAATTTCTCCAATTACCATCAATTCATTATTGGATTGATAAACATGCACAAATTACTGAGAAACACCTCAAGTCCTTGATACAATATATATATATATATATCACAATAATCCACTCCTCATTTAGCGTTTTTTTATTGATATACGCCAGTTAATAATAAGAACTACAAAAAAAAGGCAAAGTGAGGTACTTCGCCAAAGAAAAGAAAAGCAAAAATAAACAAAAGCGAAAGAGTAAAAGAGAAAGTCAAAACAAAGACCAAAGTATACAAAGAGATCCGGAGAAGGGGCAGCCCTGCAGAGGACAGAATTTCCTCCACTCCTTCAACACCTCCACACCACCAGCATAATTGCTCCACAAAAAAAAATTATAAGCACCATGCCACACACATAAATTTTTCCATACCCATTTAACATACTATACGTATAAAAAAATGAAATATATATTTATGGAAAAACTAAACTAATCCTTAATAGTTCCGCTTTACAGAGGCTACATCCACACATTATGCTGATTTATGGGGGCTATCTTATAGTACAAAAAGTGTTTTTATTCTGTTCTTAACATGGAAATCAAATCAAGATTATCAATCAAATCCATTTAAAATCAGAAGCTTTTATCCCCTAAATAAACTTTGTGATCAAGCTTAAGAACTGAGTTTCTAACCTAGGGGGAAGGTGTATGACGGCTATATTTTGTATATATGGACCTGCAAACTATGCTTCTATTCATCATTCTTCTCAATAGATGGTAGGGTATATAGTAATCTTTTAATATTTCATCTATCATGGTGAAGACCTGTTATGAACCCAAAGTAAATAAGGAATTAACTTCCCGCTCCACTAACACCTAGGCATTTTTTGAGTATTGATTTGGACCGTAACAAATGGTATCAAAGCCAGCCAGATCTCGAGGTCGAGTCACGGAAGGGGCAACCTGGGGGCACCACAGAGTGGAAAGCCATCACAAAGTGGGTGTCGTGGAGTCCTTGGAAGGGGGCGACCTAAGGAAAAGGCTACCTGGAGGCCCCAAAAGGGGTACCTGAGTGAGAGCCACCACAGAGTAGGCCACTGCATACCTCGGCCTTGGAGCATGATGGTGTGTTATGAACCCAAAGTAAATAGGGAATTAACTTCCCGCTCCACTAACGCATAGACATTTTTGGAGTATTGGTTAGGACCTTAAGAAGACCCTAGATGGTGGTCTAAATTCACCTTAACCAACCTACAGAAGATACAAAAAAATAATAATAATATATCACAAAAAATTAAACTAATCTTTGATAATGCCACTTTGGGGGCACTATCTTCATACATTGTACTGCTTCGATGAAGCAACCTCCATACATTGTATTGCTTCGATAGGTTAACCTCTATAAAATCACATAATTATTCAAGCCTCGGTAACTCGCACCCCATAACCCTATTTATAAACCTACATTTGGTTTATTCAGCAACTCAATTCTTATTCAATTCAAAACATCAAGATATAATTTATCCACATCAACACCTTCTCCCATCAATTTCAGGCATGGATCAAAATATCGGAAATCCGGTATGTATCGTCCAAGTCTCTGGACGATACGTACCGGTGTATCTGCCGATACATTGAATGTATCAGCCTAGTACAATTTTTTTTTTTCAAATTATTGAATGTAACAGCCTGGTACAAGTCTCTGAAGCCACGAACGTCTGTTCATAAATTTTATTTTAAATTGTCGGACAATAATTTGAAATTATCGTCTGATACGGGCGATACATTTCTTGTATTAATCATCTCAAGCGGCATTCTTTAATTTCTTTTTTTATTGAAGATACTTCAAATTTTCCTTTTTTTTTATTGGGGATACTTCTAAATTTCCCTTGATGTACTTGTTTTGAATTTTATTCTATAACAAAAAGGCAGCTACACATCTCAGCCACATAAACTAAAATATTAAATCAAATCAATTTCAAACTAAGAGGGTCACAAAATATAACTTACCCAAATGTGAAATAATAAAATAAACTGCAAAAGCAAACAGATATACTTAGCAATTGGAGGTTTGTTATAGAATAAAAAATAAATCTGGCAAATAAGAAAATGGGTTTTGTCTGTGAATCAAAAACCAACAATGGGTATGAACAGCAACGACCATAAACATTGCAAAGGGGCCAACGAAGCTTACTTCCATTGGCGTAGCCATGGCCATGGCCTAAGCGAGAGTAGAAGAGAAGGAGGAGGCAAGAGAGAGAGAAGATTAAAGAGAGAGAAAGGTCGTAGTAGCTGTTTCTGCTACTGCTATTTGTGGATACTTGTCGAGCTTTCTTCATCATCTGTCCCAAACGTCCATAGAACACAGAAAAGCTTTCTCTTCTTTTTCTCCTTTTTTTTTGTGTTTTTTGGTTGGTTTTCTCCTTCAGAATGACCGTTGGCTTGTTGGGGAGAGATTTTTGGGTGGTTAGCTGGTCAAATAGGAAGCGACCAAGGGATAGAGAGGGAGTCTAGAGTTAGTTGTGTGCCACGGAAACCGAGTGGAAATCGGGTTACAAGGACCGAAACAACCTACAAAATTAGCCTCCAATATCGGAAATAATATAAGGGGTAGTTTTGGAAATATAAAATGTAGGGTAACTCTGTTCATAGTCACCAAGCTCGGGTTCAGAAATAAATCGGTAAGGTTAAAATTCAGAAATATCCCACAAAATTACCTTAGTACGGTGATATATTTGGAAGAAATCAAAGAGGAAAGTTGTAAATAAATAATAAATAATAAATAAATTTAAAACGTGTAAAAAAATAAAAAATATAAAAATTCATGATTGACAGAAAAAATCATAAATTATTCACAAATTTTTAGAAACACGCGAATTTTTGAAAATATCGCGAATAATTCATAGAACAACAAATACGTGATTATTTGCAATTTTTTCCAAAAAAATCGGAGAAGTTGGTGATTATGGGTGTCTGCTCACGCCTACCCAATTACTGAGAGCACCTACACTATAAACCTACTGATTGTGTTGAATCAGATGATGGAGATTGCTATTCGCCCGATCTTCCGTACAATCGATCTTTATGCCATGGGCATGCCATCAAATCGTCGATTTTGTATTCCGTGACATAAATATAAAAAACGTGACTCAAAACGTGGGAAACATAACGATCAAATGTGATTTTAAGATCACTTTTGGGATCTATTGCACGTGGAAATACAAAACTAACCGTCTAATGGTACACCCATGTATAGAAGACTGGGAAGAAAATCGATCTCCATCATCCAATTGACTGCAGTCAAGAGTTTTATAAACTGTTGATTGCTTTGAATCAGACGATGGAAATCATTTCTCATCTCAATATTCCATAGGATAGATCTTAAAGATCTTAAACCACGGGCTTATTGTTAGATGTTGATTCCACGTGGCATACATCCGAAAAAGTGAATGTGATCATTGTCTACCATCAAATGTGATTTACTTTCACTTTTTGTTGGGATGTGTCTAATGTGAAAGCAACATCTGACGGTTTGATGGCAAGCTCATGACCTCAAGATTTATTGCGTTAAAGATTAGGCTGAACACGAACTCCTTTGTTTGATTCAAAGCGGGAAATGGTTTACCACATGCAAGCTCAGGTTGAGAAGGAAGAATATTTGCTAGGCGCACATCATGATATCTCTTTTCCTTCAAGGATTAACCACCCTTCTCTCCTTTTTCATTTTTTTTAATTTGATAACTTAGGTATCTGGGCCTCTTAGAGCACCTGACTAATCCAAGGGGCATGTGCATGCCTAAAGTTAGCATGTGTCAAGTCAGCACGGGAAATTACTCCTTAGGATTTTTCTCTGCTCTAGGAGACAAGGTGGTGATAGGCCTCTCACCAGCAATGTCCAGAGTGAAGAGCCCTTCAACAAGGAGCTGTCACCAATGCCGACCAAGGGTTATTGCAATGGTCTGGCGACTTGGGTAATTGGGTTTGCTCCCCCAAGCTCATGGGTTCAAAGCGACACCCCTCTATGATAAATGGGTGTCATGTAGGCATGCATAAATCATAAAATATTCATGGCACGGATGAGGGCAACGGCACCCCCTAAGTATTAATCCATGCCCAATAATTCGAAAAAGGATGCCCATTCTGTGAGAAAAGGATGTCCCAGAAGGTGCATAATCTGTGACAGTGGCATGGTGGGGTGAGGACATCCCTTAGGAATTAGTCCAAGTGGAAACTTGGGATACCCAAGTTATCAAAATAATAATAATAATAATAATTTAAAAAAAAATTAAGAGCAGTTCACCAATCCTAAGGTTGATTGCGAGGAGTTGTTAAACTTGAGTAGTGGCAAATAGATGGCCGTTGATTCCTTCCATCTTGACAATCTCAATGACACTTTTATTAAGAGAAATAAATGGTCTCATGCTATTTTTTTAATTAATTGCTGTCTAGATAATACTAATTGGTGTATAACAAACAATTTGATTATTTGGCATGCGATCAGATGAAATACATGTGGAAGCAACTCCCAAAAATAAGAAGGAAGATGTTGTACCCTTGTCAGCTGACAAGGTACCCACCTTAGGAGGCAGGAGACTTGAGTTCAAATCCCTTTAGGCCACCCTATAAATTTATGTCTCATGCTGACCCGGCATATTAATCAAGGACTCTAAGAGGCCCGGAGTCCACATATCTACTATTATATTATGAAAAAGGAGAGTTGTGTCAGGTGACACAGAGGTGAAAAGATGAATTTCTCTCAACTGATAGGAATGCCTTTATAGTCACAAATTTCATTTTCGGTAATTCTTCCACGGCTAGGTCCTTTGGATACATTTCAAATTAATTTTGATACCTTTTAGGAAGTTTTTGGAGATTAAAGATATATAGAAAATATTTTAAATATTTTTTTAAAAAAATTACTAACATATTTAAAATAAAAAATAATAAAAATTTTAAATATAGAAAAGGTAAGAATACCTTTCAATTCACCCACCGAATCTTTGAGTTCACCCATGCTGAAACCCATTGACTTCTTTGGATTTGACAATAGAGATCATTTTTTTCTCTCATTCTTTCACATGATGGATCTTGAGATCATGGGCTTACCACCCACCAGTCATTTTTTTATTTTGCATGACATACATTCCAAATAAGTGACATTAACATCACGTGAAACAATAATGCTCACAGAAGGTCACTTTTTTGGGATGTGTACCACGTGAAATAAAAAATTCATTATCTGATGGTATGCCCATGATCTCAAGATCCATCATATGAAAGATTGGATTGAAAAACGATTTCCATCATAAGATCCAAAGAAGTGAATGGGATTTCAGTGTGGGTGAACATAAAGATTCGATGGATGGATTTAAAGGTCCTCAAAGGAAAATGATCGAAATTATCAAAATTTACAAAATATTTTCCAAAATTTTCGTTAGACTGCTTTTCAGAGAAATTTGTGACTATGAATGTGAGGTGGAATTGCGCATCCTGTGAGACGAACATACAGAAAAAATTAATTATTTTAAAAATGATAGAGATAATTTTGTAATTTGAAGATAATTCTCTAAATCTCAAAACATTTGCTTCTAACTAACCTCTCGATGCTCAATTATTTTCAAATTTTCAAAAATCTCTTCACTTCCCTGACGCATGACACGGGCGGAGCCTCATGGGTGTAGGGAGGTGCAGCTACCCCATAACTTAAGGAAAAAATATTGCTTTCGCCCCAGTGGGCAGGGAGGGGCAGCTGTCCCGTAACCAGGCCGGCTCTTTAGTCTTGAGGCTAGCCAGTGTCTGCTTTGGGCCCCCGATTCTCAAGGGGGACCCAATTTGCCCAATAAAATACTAGGGTTTAAAAAATAAAACTTCTAGAAAGCCATAAAGGCGACGAAATAGGTCACCCGGTATCCATTTCTCCACTCTCAGACTCCAGCGCCCCTCTCCTTCTCTCGCTTTCTCTCTCTCGACACTGCAGCGCCTCTGAGTTCTCTCTCTCCACTCTCCAGCGCCTCTCTGACTCTCTGTGCTCTCTCTCTCTCTCTAGACTCCACAGGTCCACACCGATCACAGCGGTCCGACCTGCCTGAACAGCTGAAGCCGCTGAACCCGACGGCGGCCGACGCCCTCCCTGCCTCCCCCGCCTAAGCACTCTCGCCGGTGACCAGCCGGTAAGCCCTCTTTAGGGTTTTATTTTTATTAATTTAGGATTTTAATTGCTAAAATATTGATTGTATTTTAATTTTTTTTTTGTAGATTTTCATCAAATCGGATTTTTCGAATACTCGGATCATGCAATCCTATTTGAGCTTAAATTTCAGTGGATCGTCCTAAATTGAAGGTAATTTTTGTGTCCTTTTCTGCTAAAATTTAATTGCTAAAATATTGATTGTATTTTAATTTATTTTTTGTAGATTTTCAACAAATAGGATTTTTCGAATACTCGGATCATGCAATCCTATTTGAGCTAAAATTTCAGTGGATCGCCCTAAATTGAAGGTAATTTTTGTGTCCTTTCCTACTAAAATTTTGTGTAGATTTCCATCATTTTCATTGCAGTAGTTAATTGTTTTCTATAAAGATATGTTTGACTGTTTGCACTCATGCCTTCTCTCAAACCGCCGTGTGTAACCCTATAAAACTCGTTGATTGGGTCAGATCAGAGTCACTCCCATCTTCCACACAAGGGATCTTGAGACCATATACACCTGTCCAAAGTTTTAAAAATGGCTGGGGCGGCCGCCTGGGCAGATCGGGTGCCCGCCGATCCGATTTTGCTTAGGGCGTCTACTGAGGCGGGTCGAGGCTTAGGCGCCCGCTCGGGCGGGTCCAAAATCGAATCGAGGCGGGTCTCTCTCTCTATATATAGATAGGGTTTTTTTTAATTTCATTTGCAATCAAAGGGTTGGGGGGTTAAGGGGTTCAGACGACTCTCTTCCTCTCACCAGCGGCCACCAGCGACCGTGACCCTCCAGTAAGGGTTTTTTTTTTTTTTTAAATTCTTTTTCCCCCTTCTTCTTCTATATGTATTTTTTTTTCAATTTTTTGCCATCATATGATGTTCTTCTTCTTCTTTGACGCACAGGGATCCGGTGATCCTCCTGCAGGCGCACATCAAGGCTCCAGCTCCGGCACCGGTAGGTACTTTATTTTTATTTTTTTCTTCCTCTTCTCCGGTGTCCTCTGTGTACTAATTTTTTTTTTTTTTTTTTTTTTTTTTTTCAGCTGCTATTTTTTCTTCTTCTTCTTCGAAGCTCAGGCAAGGCGACGGCACCCTCGGGCAGGTTTTTTTTTTTACATCAATTTTTTTTTTCTTTTTCATTGATTGGTTGCACTGCATCCTTTTTTTTTTTCTCTTCTTTCCTGCACGGTACTCTGTATATATATATTTGTGTGTGTGTGCGCGCGCGCGCATGGGAGCCATAACTTGCACATGCTTTTCAAGTGATTGCACCGAATTTAAAGAATGACTTGGTATTTTAGGAACATGTGCGATTAAATTCTTTTTTTAAGTGATTGTATGTTTGAACTTGAATTATAAATGTTTTTTATTTTGAAAAATAATCATTTATTTTGTTGCTCTAAGCTTCTAATAGTCTAATCTAACGTTGTGTTTTTCATAGATATACAATTGAATGTATATATATTAAAATATATACATTTATGATTATATATATATATATATATATATATATATATATATATATATACTTAGGGCGCCCGCTTAGGCGCCGCCTAGCGATTTCAGCCCGAACATCCCCAACCGCCCTATCCCGCCCAACGATTTTAAGAACATTGGTCAGGTCAGTTTTTGATTCCACATGTCACATATGACATATCCCCAAATAGTGCACCTTGTGTGCAATGACACATCACACTCAAACATGGTTTTAGGGCCATGTTTTGGGGATGTGACATGTGGAATAAAAACAACCGCATGATAGGTGAGAGACATGGTCTTAAGATCCGTTGTGTGGAAGATCCATCTTAAGATCCGTTGTGTGGAAGATCGAGGTGAAACATGATCTCCATCGTCTCATCCGACCCAATCAATGGGTTTTAAGGGGATTAGGAAAGTCCTTTTTCTACGTGAGTTCATATCAAAATCTCCATGAAGATTTGACCACTCAAATGGTCATATGTATAAGTCTTGTTCTATTGATTATTATTTAAAAAGTGAAGATTTGACCAAATACTAATTGATCTATTGGATTGGTACATGTATAAATCAAGTGAACCTTGTTCTGTAGGATCTATAAAAGATGATAGGTATTAGGACCATTTGCTGCATTTATAGTTTCATCATCATCATCTTAGCCTTATCCCATCTATTTGGAGTCGGTGCGAGACATTGTGTGAGAGACATGGAATATTTAGTAGCTCTCAGTCGATAATTGCCTCATAAAATTGTTTGAAGGCTATTTGATTCGAGAAGAGGTGTATGGTAGATGGCTTTGTTCAACATTTTCTTCTAGAATTTCTTACACAATTTGACATAGACATTAATGGCAGTGAAGAAGTTTCACTTATAGTTTGATGCACATATATACTTACGCACACTGACACACGGGAATAGGGACACTGGGAATATAGCTAAATTAGTGACCAATGCTTACATGTTTGACAGTGCTAAAGATGTTTTTCTTTATCATGGAGCATGCTTGCTTTCACTAAGAGAACGCGTGGGTGTGTTTAGAGCTGCTAAATATTCCATATAAATCTTACCTAGGTAGATATGGCAAGTTAAAGGTGCCACATGGGTAGATTTGGCTCCTCCCTAACTTTGTTGATTGAGAAAGGGTCCAGCCAATTAGTGCTCTTAATTTTTTATTCTTTAGATGAATGTGACATTTTACAAATGCGCTACACGTGAGGTGAATGTTTGAATTTTTTTAGTATTGCATTTTCTTTTTGTAGTATTTTCTTTTAATATTTTTATTCTTTAGTTGAATGTGACATTTTACAAATGCGCTACACATGAGTTGAATGTTTGATTTTTTTTAGTATTGCATTTTCTTTTTGTAGTATTTTCTTTTAATATTTACTCGTATTAAATTTTTAGTGACATTTCCAAATTTTATATATATATATGGTAAAATAGAATATGAGTATTATTCTATTTGTCAAAAAAATTGTGGTGAATTTTTTTTATATTATGAGTAATATGAAACAAGGGCCCCATTTTAGGAACTCGCCTTGGGCCCCAAAATGTCAGGGCAGGCCCTCCCCATAAATTGAGAAATTTTTTTTGCCTAATACCGTTTCTTTTCAAAAAGTTCAAAAAATTCAAGTAAATATTAGACCACCTATTTGGAGAATTTTGTGATAAGAGTTTACGCATCAAACGTGTAAAGTTGAAAAGATATTTTCATTGATTTGTGCGCTCATTGGTATGCATACTTTTCCTCAATTTTGATGACTATGATTGAAGGAGATTTGACTCATTAACCTGATATACTGGTTGAGTAATTAGCATTAACTAAATATACGAGATTTTTTTAATTTTTTTTGGAAGGGGGCAGTAATTAATCAACATGTTGAACGCTATGTCGAAGCCAAAGTCTCATCATCCTTTATATTTTGGAGTTTGTGCACTCTACCTGCTATATCGATACTAAATTCTTAAGGGTATCTCTTTTCGCACCTACAGGTTTATTGAAAGTGCGTATGTCCGAAATCGACTTAATCCTATCAACTTCTTGGAATCAAACTATGAACATTTTATCCGAATCTTCCATACGATAGATTTTGAGGCCATGAGCTACATATTGGACTGTCAGTTGTTGATTCCACGTGGCATGGATCCCAAAGAAGAGGTCCTGAAATCCCATGGCACACATGACTCTCAAACATTATTTTAGGGGCATTGTTTTGGGATGTGTAAAGTGGAATAAAAAAATCACCATCCAATGGTACGCTCATAGCAAGATCTATAATGTGGAAGATTTAGGTGAAAAACGATCTCTATCGTTTGTTTCAACCGTTTGACACCTAAACTAATAAAATTCCGATGACGATGCAATACTTAATACGAGAAGATGACTTTTGTACATAGTTTAAAATGACTTGATTTGAGGACGTGCAATATGAAAGCACCATCTAAGTTGTCTGATTTGAAGGCTATGGTCTACAGATCTTTGATGCAAAAGATGGGCATAAAATACGATCTCTATCATATGATGCAACGCAGTCAACTACTAAATCAAATAATTTCATTTGACTACATTGAATCAATCATATGATAAGATTGTATATCGTGCTAATCTTTTCGAATTCTTGATTATGTCCTTTATATCTGACGTTTTAGATGGTGTTTTTACATGACAAAGATTCCCAAAAGACTTGGTCTTTTTCTCTATAAGCACTAACTTCCCTTATACAAGTAATTGGTTCATAAATTAGGTTGGTTCATCCAATCAAAAGTCACAAAAACTCTTCTCTATTTTAATCAGATGATAGAGATTGGTTTTCAATCGAATCTTCCATATTATAGAACTTTAGATTATGAGTATGCTATTAGACGGTTAGATATTGATTCTATGTGGCACACATCCTTGCGAATAGGGAAGACATCAGGTTCGCGAGGGTAGCGGTTCGCAACGCTGATATATGCAGCATACCGCAGAGGGGGGGGGGGGAGATATCTTTGTTAATGGTGGCCAATATAGGTGGTGGGTTGAATTCGAAAGGTATAAGGGGTAACGATTGTTGATGACCGCGTAATATGAGCCGGAAGGGGACGAGCCGGAGAGATACATGACGTGGCGATCATAGGGATGGAAGTTCTCGGCAAGGAGGGCGGAGTTGACGAGGAACGACAGGGTTACTCAGACGACGGAGCTCCCACAACTCCAGCGTGCGAGGATTAGGCTCCATCCGGGCAGGTACAACAACATGGTAACAGACCGCGCCGTTGGGAAGTCCCAAAGTCCGTACGGGTCGTCGTGGCATGTTGAGGTGGAAGAAAATGGTAAAATAATCCTTGACCGGTCGAAAAAGAGCTTTAAGAAGGCCACGTTAAATTTACCTGGAGGGGAAATAGACAAACCCCAACTTTCTATAGATGACCAAGGGTTATGTACGGGTGAGTTTTTAAAGGCAGCCCCTCAGATAACGAGAAAGGGCGTTTATGAAGGCAGTGAGGGGGAGGTTGTAAACTCAAATCCTAGCAGCTATAAGGACGACGGTCATTTAATAAGAAAGGATGTTACATCTACTTTAGGCGGGATGACTGATGGTACCAAGTCGTCGAAGGGACACAGGAGGGACTGACAACTCACAATGTATTAATTGTGGTGTCTGGAACTTGAGTACGTGTCGTGTTGAGGGTCATGACGACATAGGGATTTTGACTTCTGAAAAGGGTAGTCCGACGCCACGTCAGGATGGGGATATCTTTACTTTAAATAATATACCGAGACCAAAGTTGGGACGATAACTCGATTACACATGTCACTCGATCCGAATGCAGCAAATCCGATAGTAGTGGGCCTCCTTTTGGACAGGGCCAACCGAGCGGTAACTTATGGTCAGACGAGGCGTGGCTTTTCGAAGATGGGGCCAATAGGCGCAATGGATCCTTGTTAGAACCCAGTGCCGGTTCCGACACTCGTTTGGAGCCTGCTGCCTCTAATGGGTCTCCAAATTTAGATTTAAGTATGAACTGTAATAGGTCCGAGTCACTAAGACCGGGACAATTTTCCTGTGTTGCTAATGTTTCTTTGGGTGATGAGTGCAGATGTATTGGGTCTGGTTGCAGGTCCGAGCATGTTACTCTATCGCAACAAGCTGGTCTATCGATGATACGAAAGAGCCCAATCAACAAGGGGTCCACATGCTCCAACCCTATTGAAGAAGGCTCAGATGACGATCTTCGTATGTTGTCAGCGGAATCTATCCGGGAGGGGGAGAGATTGATTACTCTTGGTACGAAATTGGGGATTTCCTCGGATGTTAACCGAAAAGGCTTATTGAAGTTATACGAGAACATTATTGAAAGAGGGAAAATCATAGCCAAAGTGGGACGGGCAAAGGCAAGAAAGGGACGACCAAGGTCGAAATGGGGTCTGTATTATTCTCGTCTGTGGAAAGGTTAGAAGAAGGGTCAGATTACAGAGAAGGGGCCATAGCCGGGAGGGCACAACCCAGTGGTCAGCTAGTGGCTGCCTCAGTCGAGTGGGGTTTCGGGATAGTTAGCCAGTTGTTTTTTATGAAGTTTTTATATTGGAGTATTCGAGGTATGGGTCAAGCGGACAAAAGGGCCCTAGTTAAGTTAGTCATCAAAGGTCAGAAGCCAGAAATAATCGGGCTTTAGGAAACCAAATGGGGTGAATTAGATGAGGCGATTATCCGCAGTGTTCTGCCTAGTCGATTGTGGGAATGGAGAGCTGCTGAAGCGGAAGGATCCAAGGGCGGAATTCTTTTAGCCTGGGAACCCAAATCTTTATAAAATCTTGGATTTGGAGATTGGAAATTATTTGGTGGCGGCGCTTTTTCAAGATTGTAGAAATGGAAAGAAGTGGATCGCCATTACTGTGTACGGCCCAAACAATAACAGGCGCAGAAGAGAATTTTCTTTGAGCTAAGTGTCGTTATCAGTAAATGAGATTATCTAGTGTGCATAGGGGGAGATTTCAACGCGCTCATAAGTACGGACGAGAAGAATGGCAGACCTATTGATATCGCCGTGATGGAGCTTTTTTCGGGATGCATTTTGCAGAGTGCGCTTTTTGACCCGAGTATGGCCGAGGGTAGGTTCACGTGGACCAACAGTCAGGACGACCCAACAATGTGCAGGTTGGACAAATTTCTATGTGGGATGGATTTCCTTGAGGTGATTGCGGAGCCAACGGTGCATATGATCCCCACTTCTATATCGGATCATGGGCCAATTCTATTGTCTAGCAGTGACTTTAGCAGAGACGGAGCGAGAGCGGGCACGCTTTGGTTCAATAACGGGTGGCTGCAGAATGAGGAGTTCAAAGGCAAAATCAGGGAATAGTGGGATCATGACAATGTGGTTGGATCGGGAACCTATATCTGCAGCTCTAAGTTGAAGAATCTGAAATTGAAAATTAAGGAATGGAATAAGAACACCTTTGGGAAGCTGCCTTAGATGAAAGAGAGCATCGTCGCTGAGATAGTAGTTCTAGATAGAGCGAAAGAATCGGCAAGGTTATCGGAGGAAGAGCGGGATCTCAGGGTCTCTCTAAAGATGGAATATAACCGGATTGTTTTAGAGGAGGAAAAGGCTTGGCTGCAAAAATCAAAAGCCCATTGGCTGAGGGAGGGAGATGGCAACACAAAATTCTTCCACTCCATGGCTAATGGGAGAAGAAAGAACAACTCTATCTCAACTATCACAGTGGACGGAGTATCTCACACAGTTCATATAGACGCCCAAAATAACATCGTGGGATACTATGAACATTTATACGACTCTGAGGAATTTTCAGACCTCACATGGATGGTATTCCTTTCTATAGCATCGATCTGGAAAAAGCCAGGGATATGGAAAAGGAGTTTGGGGAAGAAGAGGTTAGGAAGGCCGTGGAAAGTTTGGGAAAGAACAAGTCGCCGTGGCCCGACGGATTCACCGCTGAATTTTACAAATCTTGCTGGGAAATAATTCGTCAGGATTTTATGGACATACTTTGGGAATTTCAGCAGACTGGAAGAGTGGCCAAAAGTTTGAATTCCACTTTCTTAGCTCTTATCCCAAAATGTGTGGGGCCCACAAATATTTCGAGATACAGACCTATCAGCCTGATAGGATGCGCGTACAAGATTCTTGCTAAGATGTTGGCTGATCGGCTCAAAGAGGTAATCGGTCAGCTCATTTCGAGCGTGCAAGGTGCCTTCATTCCGGGCAGACAACTGTTGGATATTGCCGCATCGGCGATGGAGACAATCAACTCTGTTAACAAACGGAATGACAAGGGCTAGATTCTAAAAATTGATATGGAAAAGGCGTATGATACAATTATGCTTTACAAAGAATGGGGTTCGGGATCAGATGGAGAAAATGGATGAGAGGCTGCTATGCATCGATCCGGTTTTCGGCACTCATCAATGGGACTCCTCAAGGCTATTTTCTGAACAAAAGAGGGCTGCGGCAGGGCGATCCACTGTCACCCCTTTTTAACTACGTTGGGGAAGGACTTCACAACCTGTTCAAGAGGGCTGAAGAGATAAATTTAATAAAAGGGGTTTTAACGGCGGAAAATGGTCCACGGAAATCCTTCAATATGCAAATGACACCATGGTTTTTTGTAACAAAGAGGACGGAGATCGGGAGTTAAAAGCGGTAACAGACCTATTAACTATTTTCGAGGGAGTTTCGGGTCAGAGAAATAGCTCCATAAATCAAGTTTGGTGGGAATTAACGTCTCTATCCAAGAGACCGAACTGGCGGCCAGGGCTGTTCGGTGCAAGAGTGAATCTTTCCCCATTAAGTATCTTGGTATTCCTCTCGGGGCTGGAAGGGGCAGGGTTCGAATCTGGGACACCGTCGTTCAGCGGTTTCAAAAGAGACTTGCTACTTAAAAGGGCAAGCTGCTTAGCAACAGGGGAAGACTTACACTAATTAGATCCACCTTCTCATCCATTCCAGTTTTCATGATGTCGCTCATCAAAGCTCCTAATTAGACCCTCACCCAGCTGGTGTAGGTACAACTAAAAAATAAATGATCATTAGTTTTAGTCTATTCCCAGCACAAAACATATCTAGACACCGATTTAAACCACCTTCGTTTTATAAGGTTCTCTAGAGTCATTAACTTCCAGTTTATTTGTAACCAAGCTATGAAGGGTTGCTTCGAAATGTTTAGCTTATGCCATTGGAATTTATTCCACCAACCTTCGTATCATGGGGTCTTATCGAATGCCAAGCCGATTTAACGGTGGAAGTCCCATTCAAACTAGGAATCTAGATAATTTGTCCTCGAAAGGAGATGAAGGCAGTATGTACTCTTCAATATGCTTCCATGCTTGATCCATTTTCCCTAGAGAGCGAAGAGCATGGATCAAAATTTCGTCTGATACCGATACGTATCAGACGATACGTATCGGTATCAGGACTCACCGATATGGTACATTGAATGTACCATATCGGTGGTTCCCATATATTTACCGGACGATACATTGAATGTATCGTCCGGTACTGTCCGATACCGATACGTATCATCCGATACGTATCGGTTTTCCGATATTTTAATCCTTGGCGAAGTGGATTATATTTATAACACTTGCACCCATGGGTCAAAATCTCGGACGATACAGATACGTCGGTTTTGGGGGTCAACGATACGGTACATTCAAGGTACCGTATTGGTGCCTCCCATACAAAATGTCAATATACTGGACGATACATACCATTGGATCATTCGGAACTGATACGTATCGTCCGATACGTATCAGTTTTTCGATTTTTTGACCCATGCTTGCCACCATAGCGTTTTCTTCAATGACTAATTGAATCATTAATCTCCTCCCAAATCAAGCCATGAGAGGACCTCCCTAATATCGGGTTCTTCTAAAGCCCTTTGTTTCTCACCATTGCCAATGAGGAACTTTGCAAAATTTTTAACTTCGTCGCTCACATTTAGGATACCTTTCCAACCCTATGAGCAACATCGAGGCATACAACAAGCCCAAATGTCACTTGTTCCACCATACTTAGGCAATGTCCAGGTAGACCAAAGTGATTCTGGATTAATGACTAAGGACTAGAATTTGCTCATAAGGCCCATCTCGTTCCAATGTGTGAGTCTTCTTATATCTCCCTTTTCCATAGGCTTGCAAATTTTATTCCAACTAATCCGGTGCATTGATGAACCCAAAGACGGACCTTTCCAAAGAAAATTACAGAAAATAGATTCAATTTTTTTCAAAGCTTTACAAAGGATATAAAAGGTAGAGGAATAATAAATTTGATAAGAATTTAACACCGTGGCGAGAAGCTGAAGTCTTATCAGCACAACAGAGAAAATTAACCTTTCAAGATTCCAATTTCTTTTGGATCTTATCAATGATAGGAATTCATGTGGTATAGGTGAGTCTTGAATAAAAAAGAGGTATCCTCAAGTATTTTCATAGCAAGAGTCTCCTTCTCAAAGCCCATAATAATTTTAATCCTCTCCTTATCTGTGCAAGTGTTACTGAAAAAGATCTTTTGAGCAATTAACTTGGGAGCCAAGTAGGAGATGGAACCGTTCAAGAGGCATTTTGAACCCTTCAGCTGACCTAATGTCAACCTGAGAGACCAAGAGGGGATCATCTGCATAAATTAAAGGCGACACCAGAGGGAAGGAATTAGGTTTATGGATATGGATCTGATAAAATTAACTCATCGTTGATCTTCATATCGTTAGATCGAAGTCATTTATATAATTTAAATTAATTTATTTTATTTGTCAAAATCCGTTAGGGTTAGGTAAACTCTAGGGGAATGTGTGGCGTATGGATTTGGGTGCCAGATGGTAATACCAAAAGGGCACCATTGTAGGGCTCAATTTCTAGGCCACCATCCTGTTGACCCCTTCTTCTTAGCATAATATTTTTCATTTTACATATAGGACCCTATACCAATCCCATCGTCTCTATGTTTTAGGTGCTACATGACACCTAGTGTCCACATGATGGTTATTTCCTCTAGGGTATAACCCTACCGAGTTTTATGTGAAATTTTTTTACAAAATATATATCTAACAATATGAAAATAAACGATAAATTGATAAATGTTTCACATTTCAATTTTTAGATCATTAACTATCATCAGATTGATGATGGTCGACATTTTTTTATAAAAAAATAATGGATAACTTTGGGACTAAGTCAATGGCAGCCAAACTAGTGTTTTCGTGCCACATGGTGCATATCTAGCCCCTTTTATCGCTTTTGGACCCTACCAAATGTCATAATGCTTTTGGTTTTTTCATCAATTTTTGCTACAATATCAAAATTTGGTTCTTGATTAATCATAAGGGTAAAATGTCATAATGCTCATTATTATGAATTTGCTTTCCTTGTAATGGGCTTTGGTATTGTCTTCTTTTGTGGGGTGGGGGTCTTTTCTTTCTTTCTTTTGGGGCTAATTTGCTTCTCGTATATCTCCCTCTTTTAATGTTTTTTTTTTTTCCTTCTTCTAATCAAGGTGTCAACTCGGGTATCAATATCGGGTATCGGTTCATGGAGACTGATACGAATTGGCCGATATGTGATATGTAGGCAACAACTTTGAATGTGGGTGTCACATGCGATCTCCATCGTGCATTGCCGTTTCTCCTGTTGTTCACTCTTCTTTAAAATCAAAATTAAGAAGGAAAATTGTTTGCTTTCGTGTCCCAACTCCCAAGGACACGAAACCCATCGACCGTTTCAGTATTTTACACTCTAGGGACACTTTCTTTTGTGTTTTCATGTCCCACCTCTCAAGGACATAACGTGGTGGTTCACTCTTCACAGCATAAGCCCTGTCACTGTTGTCCTGTCACGGTTTCTCTCCTTTACACGCGTCACAAATCTACATTATATGGCCGTTCACTCTTCATAACATGGTCTTGATTGCTGTTGCAAACAGAACAGTGGGAGGTGGATACCTGATACGATCGGAACCGATACATATTGGTTCACCAGAAAACTGATACGTATCGCCGATACGTATCTTTATTGGCCGATACTTTATACCTTGCTTCTAATGTAATCCTTCTTCGAAAAAAAAGGGTATAGGTTGTTTATAAGTCAGGGTACGTGGTCAAATTTAGGCTGGTGGGAGTCTACTAGTAGCCAATCCGCCAGCCTTGACCCTCAAGTCGAACTTGACCTGACTGTTTATTAAAACCTTCCAACTGAACTAGACCCAACCCGCTTAGCGCAAAGTGGGCTTGGGTCAGCTTTTTTTCAAAAAAGTAGGTTAAAATGTAAGGGAGGAGTCAGGTCAAATTAGGTCTGGTCGGTTTGAAGTCCAGTAGCGAAACACATTGCTGAGGCACAAGAATCTGACCATACGTACCATGCGATTTGACACTCATGATCTCAAGTCCTTTGGTACGAAAGACTGGATCATAAGACAATTGCTGTTAGACTCAAAACTGTCAAAGGCCAACTAGAACTAAAGGCGTGTTGGAGATCCATGCTACTCATTAATTTAGATCACTTTTCGTACGAATATTTGGCACCAAAGATCTTGTAACGATGACACACGTATTAAATAACACATATGACTACTCTACGTGCCACAATACTCAAACCTGGCATGAGTACGTAGTTACCTAGCACCCAGTATGCGTACCTAATACTTGATCATTAGGTATCCAGCCTGAGCATCACACTTCTAGTACTTGGATTATTTTCTAGGATGTCTTCCATGTGGATTCCACATTATTTGACGCTTATGATTTCAAGATCTATTTTGTTAGATTTTATTGAGGCTGCGTATAGATCAGAAGGCTGCTGAGGGACGGTGAGGTGGTTTCGTTCTCTAACCTGATTCAGAATCTCTATGAGGTTCAGCGAAATTGCCATGGTATAGATCAGAGGATTTGGACCCCGAACAGAAATGACAATTTTAGCATCAAATCCTTCTATAAGATGATGTCGTGACGGCCACTTATCAGATTCAATGGTGCATGGCTGTGAAAAGAACCTATCTCGCCGAAAATTAAGTTTTTTGGATGGACACTTTTTAAGGATAGAATCCTAATGAGAGATCAGCTTATTCGAAGGGGTATGGGCATTACAAATTGTTGCGTTATGTGCACCAGCGGGGAGGAGACAGCTGCACACCTCCTCCTTCACTGTCCGGTGGCTTATGAGAGTTGGGGTGTAGTCATTCGTTCATTCGGTCTCAGTTGGGTTATGTCAGCTACACCTTACCTCCATTTTCTGAGTTGGTCGTATACTGAGGTTGAGGGTGAGCATCGGGGATACTGGATGGCTGCCTTGTTTTCTGTGTTTTGGAGTTTGTGGCGTGAGAGGAATTCGAGGATATTTGAGAATAAAAGTAGGCCGGTGGGGATGCTCATAAAATCGGTCACAGATCTGGTCTGGCTCTGGGTGGATAGAGGTGGGAATGGGGCTGGTATCGATTCATATATGTGGGACCCGGGCTAAGTTGGGCAAGTCCGAGTCCTGCTCGGGTGTCTTTCTGGTTTCTTGCTCTTTTCCTTTTGTTGGGTGTTTTGTTGTTTGTTCAGTGTTTTTTTATCGTGTTTGTATTGGTCTTACGGCACCTTGCTTCTCATCAATATAATTTGTAGTACTGATAAAAAAAAAGATATTATTGAGGCTTAGAATTTCAAGATCTATTATCTAAGATATTAGGTGGAAAAACTTTCACTAACAATGGAATTCAATACAGTCTAACTCCATCTAAAATAATTTGATTTACATGGTATAAGTTAATTTTACTTGGTGTTTGAGTGCTTTGAATCAAATGATGGAGACTATTTTTTTCCTAATCTTTTACACTAGAGATCCTTAATGGTACACCTATTCGACCGTGCGGCATGTTAATTGCCCATGAGACATCCAAATGAGTGACCTGAGTATCAAGTCAGCTAGCGCTTACCTAATATTAAATCATTTTCTTAGTTCAAGATCCCTCAAAGAAAATTTTGGGTTTGCCACTGAGTTGAGCCAAATATAGGGGAGACAGACAGATCGGGTTAGTCGTGCCGTGTTCGGGTCTGGAAACCTCAACCCAAATGTTTTAATAAATTAGGTCAGGATTTTCAACCTGACTCTATCTATTGGGTCAGAAATCGGAGTCCAAACCTGGTCTGTGGTTGACCTGTCAGGTTGACACGACCTGTTTGCACCCATATTTATAAGTTTCATAATTCTATCTGTCTGACTGAGCATATTAGTCCAATTTAAAACCTTGAGGCATGGTTTGCTGCCATTATACTTCTCCCAATATGAAAAGATTATCAAACCCAAAGTTACATAGTTCACTAGTTCTTTCGGTTTCAAGTTCAGGTTTGCAAATTCGCAGTTCACTATTATCAAGCGAACCCATTTTGTTAGGTGTAAAATGAGTTTAAAAGTATTTATTGCAGTTGTCAAAATTTGTACTTAGTAATACAAGAAATGTAAATGATCACCTGATTAGCTATAAAACTTGAAACCATAACGTTTTAAGGTTCAAATCACCTCTTTATGCTTTTAAAATTCTGTTTGGAACAAAATAGCTAGCATTAATCAGTCAATTTGCTTCTCATGTCAAATTGGACTAGATTTATTTATTTATTGTTATTTTTTAATGAATTCAAATCGAATTGAAATGAATTGCAAACTTGTTTGTTGAATCCATGGGTCAAAATTTCGGGTATCGGATACATATCGTCCGAGCTCAAAATCGATACGTATTGGAATAGTAAAATACCGGACGATACATTGAATGTATCGTCTGGGCATCTACATACAAAATGGCGATATGGTACATTGAATGTACCGTATCGTCCAAGTTTGATACCGATACGTATCGGTATCGGACGATATTTTGATCCATGGTTGAACCCAATTTGCAAGTCGTTAGGTGAATGCGGATTAAGTAACATAGATCGAACCCATTTAATTGCATATATTAATTGCAGTATGACAATACAAGAACTCCCTAAAGATCTTGTCAATCAGATCACGCGACGACTTCAAGCCAAAGATATGATAAATCTGACATATCTTGGATGTCGCTTAGAAGATAATGACGAGCACTGGAAAGCTTTATTTTGGCAGGTATAACTTGGAACCGAATTTGTTTTTAATACTGTTCTATTGTATAACCAGAAATCCAAATTAGTTTTGAATAGTGTTTTATTTATTTATTTCTCACTCATATGTTAGTATATAATACTAGACTTCCGTTGCTGTTTTTTCTTTTAGGACAATCCACGTACGAGATGTGTGATGAATCGGACTTGGAAAGAAATTTGCCGTCAGACTTTTCAACTGCACTGGATACTAGCCTATCAAAGTAATTGGAAATTTGAGACAAAAAATTAAAAGAAACTAATTATTCGCGAGAGAGTACTTACTATTTAGTATAGTCAAATTTACTCTATGCCTAAGTGCAGGTCATTGCAGTAAATGATAATCCACCTCCGTTGTGGAGTTCAAAACTGATTTGTGCTTTATTAAATGGTTTGTCATAATCTTGTCCCACGTATAAATTTGACCACGCGAAGTTTTAAAAAAGCTGAAAGGAGTATTGGTAACAATGAAAGTGTGTGTTCTGGTATACCGCGAAGTCGGCCTCCAATATGTCATACCCACTCACCCCTTGGCCCTTTATTGAATAGAGAATGACATCATCATTCTCCCACCAAAGCTGTCTTATCTGTTCAATCACTGTGAGAAATAAATCGATTGAACAGATAAGACAACTTTGGTGGAAGAATGAGGATGCCATTCTCTATCCAATAAAGGGTCAAAGGTTGATTGGGTATGGTATATTGATATATTTATTATTTTAAATTTAATATAATTATGTAATTAATAAATATATATATTTTAGTTATGAGGACATGATGTCAAAATGGGAGTTTGACTTTACCAGAACCCGCACTTTCATTCTTACCAATCCTCCTTTCAGCTTCTTGAAAGCTTTACGTGGTCAAATTTATATGTGGGGCAAGATTATAACAAACCATTTAATAAAGCACAAATCGGTTGTTAACTTCACGACGAAAGGTAAGTTATCATTTACTGCGATGGTCTGTACTTAGGCGTGGAGTAAACTTGGCTAGACTAAATAGTAAGTACTCTCTCCCGAATAATTGATTTATTTTTGTTTTTTGTCTCAAAATTTTAATTACTTAGATAGGCTAGACTAAATAGTAAGTACTCTCTCCGGGGTAATTGGTTTCTTTTGGTTTTATGTCTCAAATTCTCAATTACTTACATATCATAGTAAACTTGTTTAGATTTGGTAAATATTTTCTTCTTAATTTTTTTTTTTTTAAGGTAGAATTCTCAGCTATACAAATTCTATTGAGATGGTTACAAGATACAAACGCTGGTTATCATTTTCATTTCCTCCACCACCATGTATCATATACAATGGTAAATTTTTTTACATACTTTTCAATTTAAAAAGGTAAGACACCCCCTTAGGGCTTCGGTTCTCTCCTTAATTGGAGAGCGGTGATCGTCCTCAAATGTAACGATTCGCAACTTTGTGCACTTAGTATACCGCAATTAAGTACACGTGCTTAATGAAAAGACACACATTGGTTTTAAAACGACCCTTATATTTAATTTTAATTTTAATTACACAAGCTACGTGATACATGTTAGCAAAAGAGTTGAGTTATAGACAAGAGGTAATAAGGATCAAGCTTTTTCAAATGAATTTAAAAAACCTTTTTAGACTTGGAGGAAGGGCTTATACACATTTCATTGACATATCAATTTACACTAAATAATCTCCTTTAGTAGTAGAAAGTGAGTTATTGAGAAACCTAAATTTTAATCTCTTCGAAGTCCTCCCCAAGAAAAGAGCGTTAGAAAACCCTAACCGCCACCTCTTTTTCCCTCAAGTCCACTGCATCACCCTAAGATCTTTTAGAGCGTTTCGTTCTCAAGAAGCTCTTTGATTCTCTTTACCATTAAGAACGAGGAGAGGAATCAAGATATCGATTGGATGAGAATTTGGGTGCCGATCTCCTCAACCGTCGACCATCATAGATCTACCATTCTTGTCTCAAAAAGGTAGAAATCTTAGTCCATTATCATAAATTTGGTTATCTTAGAGATTCATAAATTAGTTAAGTCATTTTGAAATTTGGAGACTTCAAATCCCAAGGAAAGGCCTCACGAGCAGGACTAGTCAAGCAAGATGCATATTTCACTCGAGTGAGAACTCCTTTGGAACGAGGATAACTCCTCTGGAACGAGGACAAATCTTAGGGTGAATCTCACTCGAGCGAGTCAGTGAAGACAGGCACAGAAAATTTTCTGTGATATGTCGCTCGAGCGAGTTAGAACAAAATTATTTGTCTCGATCTTCTTGAGGTAAAAATCGAAAACTTAAGTTCCTCAAATCGTTGTAATCATGAATGATCTTGATACATTACTTTTATATGTAATGTAGTAGGTGAGCTAGTAGTCACCAATACGAATCACCTCAACTCTTTCTCGAGATGCTAAGATTGAGGTAGGGGATTTACAATGCTTTTTACATTTTCTCAGAACTCATGAACATTTAATGATTAACTACCTAGTAAGAAATTTTGATTATTAATGTTGGACGTGTGACATACTTAGAATGTAAAACGTTGCTTCGATTATTGAACTCTGTATTGACCATTCGGTAGATGTTAGAATTTATTGAGTATTGGAATCACATTAAACTCTTGCTAAAGATAGCGTGATAGCGTAACTTGTCGAATATTGAATCTCATTGAACTTGTAATCAAGTATTTGAATTTTTTGGACATTGAAAATCATTGAACTCTCATTGAGTGATAGAAATATCATTCGAACATTAGAATATTAGTCATGTCTTATCGATTCGACATTATATTTAGAATGTTGCATTTGATTTAAAGTTGATGTGAACGATTTATGTGCGATGGCACACTCTGAATCATCACAACGGTAAATCCATATCTAAACCGTTGCGGCGGTATATCCATATTTGAACTGTGCTTCGACACCTACTGAACCGTGACGACGGCCTCTGAACCGCTCAAGTATTCCTCACAATACAGGAGCTTGGGCACTCTGAAAAAGTGTTCATGAACGACGATGGTTAGAATTCCCATCGGCAGCCTTCGACTCGAAACGCTATACTTGCGTTAGAGATCTTAAGTTATTATTTAAGTTATTGCATAGAGACCTAAGGAGTTGCATATAAAAGAAAATGAATGTTATATAAATTCTGTGCAGTCAGAATGTGAAATAATCAAACTAGATCACTACTCAGAAATTTAACCTTGAAAATGGAAGGATGACTTCTTGAACCTTAAATTTGAATATCAATGTCAATATAGTCATTGAATATCATGTTTTTTATTGAGTACTTTGATTAAGATGTATATTGTATTGTGGATCATCTACTGAGCTCGTGGAATTATAGCTCACCCCGACACTGTGTCACAAGTAACGAGGTTTGCAAAGATCATAGTTTAGTAGCGGAAGACGAGGAAGACCTTCCGCTAGAGAGCTATTATCCATAGCTGATTTCAATTATTTATTGGTACTATGTCATGGGTTATTTTCATAATGTTGGACATTTTGTTAAGTGACACTGTTTAGGTGGCGAATGGCCGTCATCGGTGGATTAGTTGAACATTGATCATCTAACAATGTTGATCGTGTTATTTTAGTTATAGCTGCTTAATTTCTATTGATGCCAGGAACTTCTACGTACGGATCGTGATCTATGACCTAGCGACTCGAAAATCTTTACGTTTTGGTTCGAAAATGTTCGGGTCGTTACATCAAAGGTCCACGTGGAGCTCCTCGTGGCACCCAAAACACTATTTTGGTGCTACATGTGGCACAAGTGTATTATTTAGATCAATTATGATTTTTTTAAAAGCAAATGTTATATATTAACATATTTCAATGATCTAAATTCCAAGGCTCAAAAACGAATGGTATAAATGAGTTTTTTTATTTTTTATTTTTGATATAACAATGAACCCAAAGTCCACGTGGTACCAATATAACCCCTATGCCCACACCTGAAGCATCGCATGCGACCTTAAAGACTTTAGAAAAGTCCGGTAAGCGCATGACAAGTGCAGTAGTCATTTTCTCTTTGATCTCGGCGCAGGCTTTCGTCGCGACTTTGCTCCATTGAAACTCCCCTTTCTTCATACAATTGGTGATGGGAGACATAATGGTTCTAAAGTTTCAGATGAAGTGCCGATAAAATATAGCCAACCCATGGAGACTGTGGACTTCATGGATGTTCTTGGGTTCGGGTCACTCTACAATTGCCTTGATCTTTTCCGGGTCTGCGACCATTCCATCGGCCGAGACAATGAACCCCAAGAAGACAACAGATCGTTGCATGAATGTGCACTTTTTGAAGTTCGCATATAGCTTCTCTCCCCTCAAGGTATCACAAACCAACCTAAGGTGGGCCAAGTGTTGCTCTTTGTCTCAATTATAGATCAAGATGTCATCAAAATACACCGCAAGGAATTTGCCCATAAATGGTTGCAACACTTGGGTCATGAGTCTCATGAAGGTGCTCGGGGCATTTGAAAGCCCAAAAGGCATGACCATCCACTCGTAAAGACCATCCTTGGTCTTGAAGGCGGTTTTCCATTCATCACCGGGATGGATGCGTACTTGATGGTAGCCACTTTTGAGGTCTATCTTTGAGAAGATAGTGGTTCCAACCATCATATCCATCACATCGCCGAGCCTCGGTATGGGAAACCGATACTTGACCGTTATCTTGTTGATTGTCCGACTATCCACACACATTCGCTAAGTGCCATTCTTTTTGGGTGTGAGTAGTGTGGGTACGGCACAAGGGCTTAAGCACTCTTGGATGAACCCTTTCTGAAGGAGCTCATCGACTTGTCATGCTAATTCGGCATGCTCAACCAGATTCAACCTATAATGAGATAGGTTCAGTAGGGTAGATTCGAGAACTAAGTCTATGGTGTGTTGGATGTCATGCATTGGAGGGAGTTCATTAGGCAAGTCTTTCTGGAAGACATCCACAAATTCTTTCAAAATTGACTCAAACCTCCTTGGGGTACTCGCCCATAGACTCAAGAGCATGCTTAATGGTGATGACGACATACACCACGCTCTCATCTAACGACACTCTCAAACTTCAAAAGGCTCACGATATTGATGGTCTTAGATTGACTCTCCTTCTCAACTTTCTTGTCCGATAGGGTCTTGGGAGGCAAGGGGTTTAATTTTATCTTCTTGCCCTCATGCATGAACGTGCACACATTCGACCGCCCAAGGAGGGTCACGTCCATGTCATAGAGCCAATGCCTTCTCAAAATGATGTGGCCTACATCCATTGGCACCACATCACACCACAACATGTCCGAATACGAGGCTAATTATATCGGCACACGACACCTTTGGGACACGGGAATGGAAGAGGAGTCGAGCCATGCGACTTTGTACAATCTCAGGTGGGGCTTGGGTGTAAGCCCTAAATGGGTAACGGTGTGTGTCAACACAATGTTCGTGCAACTCTCGTTATCCACGATGACCTTACAACTCTTCTCACTACACTTGGCGTAAGTGTAGAAAATATTATCTTTACGCCAATTGTCCTTACCATCACGTTGAGGTTGTGCAAGGGCACACCTTAGTACCAAATAATCTTGGATGCAAGCTAGTGCACGGCTACCATCATCATCCTCCTCATCGCTAGGCGTGACTTCCGGTTCATACACTTCCTCCTCAACACTTTCTCCCTCATTGATCTCCTCTTCAACCAAGAGAGTCCTTTGGAGGTCTCTCGTAGGACATTGGGCGGTAAAGTGGCCAAACCCATGACATTTATAACACTTGGTTTGAGTGTTGCCCCTTGAGAACTCGCCTACCACACCTTTCCCTTTGTCAAACTTTACAGTTGTAGGAGTGGGATGTGTAGATTTGGGAGTTGGGTTCTCGGCACTAGGCCTTCCTTCTCCAGTTCGATGGCCACCGGTATACGGCTCGAATCGTCTCACCACCGTCATTCTCAGATACCGTTCAAGGTCTTGCACAACGGTGTAACCCCCTTCAAGAGTGTCAACAGGGTGGGAAATCAACTCTTTTAACAACTCCATTCGCAACTCGGTGCGGAACCTAGAAAGAGTGACTTGAGGATCTTCTGACACATTGGCTCTTGTCATGAACTCTTCAAATTTGCCAATGTACTCGATCCCAGGCATACTACCTTAGCGTAAATTTTGCCACTGATCAAGTAGACGTTGGTAGTATGATAAAGGGATGTACTTCTCCGTAAGTCGTTCCTTCATATCTTCCCATTGGGTAATGGGAGCTCGACCTGCATACGCTCGACATTGACCCAAAAGAGTCGAGTTTGACCAAGTTTGGCAAGCCGAACACACCGCTCATTGTCCATGCCATACCACTCAAAGTGGTGATCCATGTCGGAGACCCAATCGATGAAGACTTTAGGGTCCATTCTTCCATCGATGGTCGGAAACTCAACTCGGACATTTTTTAGGAGTTTCTCATCCTGATCGTAGTCATCTCCGCGATGAGTTACTTCTCTTTGATTCCGATTTCTGCCATCGGATGGACCACCGCGCTCAAAACCCGGACCGTGACACTCATGGTGTCGGTCGTGTTGCTCTTCATCTCCTTCCAACCATTCCAAACGGTCGAGAAACTCACCATTAGAGGCCGCCATAGTCGTTTGGGCTTCCTCCATAGTGTGCATCCTCTCATCCATGGTGATCATCATGGCTTGGATGCCCTTAAGAGCATCGACAATCACATTCGAGTCCATGGTGACCACAACTCACTAGTACGGGTTTTAAATGACACACAACTATGAAGCACAAATGAGTGAGAAATTTTATCAAGCACATGGTGTGCGCACAAATGAACACAAAAATGAATGAGTGATTTTATCAAACACGTGATGTACACGCAAATGAACACACAAAATGCCCTAACCTAGAACCTAGTCTCTGATACGAAAACTGACGCAGGACAATGACCCTAAAATCCGTGAATGCCCATAATATGCTAACTTACTAAAATTAAACTAATTAATTGAGCAATTAACCACAAATTAAAGCGATACCTTAGGGTTTCGTGGGATTTTGGTTAGGTGACCATGCTTGGCTCACGTAGGGTCCAATCCGACGCGCGAGATCTGTTAGGGATTGCTGAAGAGGCAACCCTAGAGATAGAACTCTAGCTTCTTCTAGGTTGGGGTGTTTGCTCGTAGTTCTCCGTAGAATCGGTAGCTCATTGCTAGGGCTTTTGAATGGAAGCGATTAACGACATAAATCGAGCAAGCTAGAGTCCAACAACGGTTGTGGATCGACAGGCTAGGGTTGGATTCGATCCACAAGGATGGACATCAAGATTACTCTAGATCTAGGGTTTTGGGATTTTGAACAAGCAAACAAAAGGGAGAGGATTGAATGCAAAAGATTAAAGAGAAAAAGATCAAACAAGAACAAGAGATCAAAAGAAAATCAAAGGTAACATGGGCATCACACCCTTGGCCTCTCACCAAACCCATATGGGGAAGAAGACTCACTCTTCAAGCTCATCTCAAGCCAAATGCAAAGCATCTTTCATTCTAATTAACAAGTGCCCAAAATGGCTTACAAAAATTTACTTTATAGCATTTACAAATGAGAATAACCCTAAAATAAAAAAGTATTAAGTTACCCCTAAAGGTAACCTCAAAGTTCTCAAAACAAAAAGAATAAACAGGCCCAAATTGAGCAATCTATCACCAAAATTCGCTCGAGTGACTTTGGTTCTCATTATCGCTCGAGCGAACTGCACCAGAAAGTTTTAGCCTAGAATGTGTGCCCAATCTCGGTCGAGCGAGTTTTGGTCGAGATTTTCAGCCCATGTCCTGAAGCATTTTCGCTCGAACGATTTTGGTTCGCTCGAGCGACTTTGGGTAGGGGTTTATCCTTTAGGTTGCTCTTCAAGGCCCCTCTTCGGTGGGTCTTGGCGCTCCATTGTTCCTCCGTCGCTTCTTCTTCCGTCGGTACACCTGGTTCGGTCTGAAACCTAGGTCCTTGTTGGTGGCGTCGCCGTCAAAATGTCACTTGTTCCACCATACTCAGCCAATATCCAGGTAGACCAAAGTGACTATGGATTAATGGCTAAGGACTAGAATTTGCTCATAAGGCCCATCTAGTTCCAATGTGTGAGTCTTCTCATACCTCCCTTTTCCATAGGCTTGCAAACTTTATTCCAACTAATCAGGTGCGCCGATGACCCCAAAGATGGACCTTTCCAAAGAAAATTACAGAAAATAGACTCAATTTTTTTCAAAGCTTTACAAAGGATATAAAAGGTAGAGGAACAATAAATTTGATAAGAATTTAACACCGTGCCGAGAAGCTCAAGTCTTATCAGCACGACAGAGAAAATTAGCCTTTTAAGAGTCCAATTTCTTTTGGATCTTATCAATGATAGGAATTCATATGGTATTAGTGAGTCTTGAATAAAAAAAGGTAGCCTCAAGTATTTCATAGCAAGAGTCTCCTTCTCAAAGCCCATAATAATTGTAATCCTCTCCTTATCTGTGCCAGTGTTACTGGAAAAGATCTTTTGAGCAGTTAACTTGGGAGCCAAACAAGAGATGGAACCGTTCAAGAGGCATCTTGAACTCTTCAGCTGACCTAATGTCATCCTGAGAGACCGAGAGGGTATCATCTGTATAAATTAAAGGCAACACCAGAGGGAAGGAATTACGTTTATGGATATGGATCTGAATAAATCAAGTCATCGTTGATCTTCATATCATTAAATCGAAGTCATTTATATAATTTATTTTATTTTATTTGTCAAAATCCTTTAGGGTTGGGTAAACTCTAGGGGAATGTGGCATATGGATTTGGGTGCCAGATGGTAGACCAAAAGGGCGCCATTGTAGGGCTCAATTTCTAGGCCATCATCCTGTTGACCCCTTCTTAGCATAATATTTATAGGACCCTATACCAATCCCATCGTCTCTATGTTTTAGGTGCTACATGACACCTAGTGTCCACATGATGGTTATTTCCTCTAGGGTATACCCTACCAAGTTTTATGTGAAAAAATCTTACAAAATTTATATCTAACAATATGGAAATAAACGGTAAATTGATAAATGTTTCACATTTCAATTTTTAGATCATTAACTACCATCAGATTGATGATGGTCGACACTTTTTTATAAAAAAAAAATAATGAATAACTTTGGGACTAAGTCAATGGCAGCCAAACTAGTATTTATGTGCCACATGGTGCATATCTAGCCCCTTTTATTGCTTTTGGACCCTACCAAATGTGATAATGCTTTTGGTTTTTTTACCCTTTTGCTACAATATCAAATTTTGGTTCTTGATTAATCATAAGGGTAAAATGTCATAATGCTCATTATTATGAATTTACTTTCCTTGTAATGGGCTTTGGTATTGTCTTCTTTTGTGGAGTGGGGTCTCTTTTCTTTCCTTCTTTTGGGGCTAATTTGCTTCTTGTAAATCTCCCTCTGTTACTATTATTTTTCTCCTTTCTTCTAATCAAGGTGTCAACTCGGGTATCGGTACCGGGTACCAGTCCATGGAGGACCAATATGAATTGGCCGATATGCGATATGTAAGCCAACAACTTTGAAGCACACCTGGATGTGGGTGTCGCATGCGATTTCCATCGTGCATTGACGTTTCTCCTGCCGTTCACTCTTCTTTAAAATCAAAATTAAGAAGGAAAATTTATTGCTTTCGTGTCCCAACTCCCAAGGACACGAAACCCATCGACTGTTTCTCTACTTTACACTCTAGGGACAATTTCTTTTTGTTTTCGTGTCCCAACTCCTAAGGACATATCATGGTAGTTCACTCTTCACAATGAAAGCCCTGTCACTGTTGTCCTGTCACAGTTTCTCTCCTTTACACGCGTCACAAATCTACGTATTGTGGCCGTTCACTCTTCATAACATGGTCTTGATTGATGTTGCAAACAGAACATTGGGGGGTGGATACCCGATACGATCAGAACCGATACATATCGGTTTTCCAGAAAACTGATACTTATCACCGATTCGTATCTGTATTGGCCGATACTTTATACCTTGCTTCTAATGTAATCCTTCTTCGAAAAAAAATGGGTAAAGGTTGTTTATAAGTAGGGAGTACGTGGTCAAATCTAGGCTAGTAGGAGTTCACTAGTATACGTGGTCAAATATAGGCTAGTAGGTGTCCACTAGTAGCCAATCCGCCAGCCTCGACTCTCAACTCGAACTTGACTTGACTGTTTATTAAAACCTTCCAACTGAACTAGACCCAACCCGCTTAGCGAAAAGTCGGCTCGGGTCTGGTTTTTTTTTCTAAAAAATAGGTTAAAATGAGTCCGGTCAAATTAGGTCTGGTCGGTTTGAAGTTCAGTAGCGAAACACATTGCGAGGCACAATTGCTGTTAGACTCAATGCTGTCAAAGGCCAACTTCAACTGAAGGCATGTTGGAGATACATGTTACTCATTAATTTAGATCGTTTTTCATACAAATATTTGGCACCAAAGATCTTGTAATGATGGCACACGTATTAAATAGCACATATGACTACTCTACGTGCCACCATACTCAAAATTTGCATGAATATGTAGTTACCTAGTATGCGTACCGAATACTAGATTATTAGGTATCCAACCTGAGCATCACAGTTCTAGTACTTGGATCATTTTCTAGGATTTCTGCCATGTTGAATCCACGTTATTTGACGCTTATGATTTCAAGATCTATTATGTAAGATATTATTGAAGCTTATAATTTCAAGATCTATTATCAAAGATATTTGGTAGAAAAATTTTCACTAACAAGGAATTCAATGCAGTCCAACTCCATCTAAAATAATTTGATTTACATGGTATAAGTTAATTTTACATGGTGTTTGAGTGCTTTGAATCAAATGATGGAGATTATTTTTTTCCTAATCTTTTACACTAGAGATCCTTAGATCATGGTACACCTATTCGACCGTGCACATGTTAATTGCCCATGAGACACATCCAAAAGAGTGACCTGAGTATCAAGTCAGCTAGCGCTTACCTAATATTAAATCATTTTCTAAGTTCATGATCTCTTGTCAAAGAAAATTTTGGGTTTGCTACTGAGTTGAGCCAAATATAGGGGAGACAGTCAGATCGGGTTAGTCGGGCTGTGTACGGGTCTGGAAACCTCAACCCAAACCCAAACCTTTAATAAATTAGGTCAAGATTTTCAACTTGACACTATCTGTCGAGTCATAAATCAGAGCCCAAACCTGGTCTGTGATTGACTGTCAGGTTGACCCGACCTGTTTGAGCCCCTATTTATAAGTTTGATGATAATTCTGTCTGATTGAGCATATTAGTCCAATTAAAACCCTTCAGGCATGGTTTGCTGCCATTATACTTCTCCCAATATGAAAAGATTATCAAACCCAAAGTTACTTAGCTCGCTAGTTCTTTCGGTTTCAAGTTCAGGTTTGCAAATTTGCAGTGCACTATTATTAAGCGAACGCATTTTGTAATACAAGAAATGTAAATGATCACTTGTTTAGCTATAAAACTTGAAACCATAACGTTTTTAGGTTCAACTCCGCTCTTTATGCTTTTAAATTCTGTTTGGAACAAAATAGCTAGTATTAATAAGTCAATTTGCTTGTCATGTCAAATTGGCCTAGATTTATTTATTTTTTATTATTTTTTAATGAATTCAAATCGAATTGAAATGAATTGCAAACTTTACAAGTCGTTAGGTGAATGCGGTTAAATAACATAGATCGAACCTATAAATAGTTATGCGATTCACACTTGATTCATTTAATTGCATATATTAATTGCAGTGACAATGCAAGGACTCCCTGAAAATGGTCTCAATAAAATCATTGCACGACTTCAAGCCAAAGGTTTGATAAATCTGGCATGTCTTGGATGTGGCTTACAGAATAATGAAGAACACTCGAAAGCGTTATTTCAGCAGGTATAACTCAGAACCGAATTGGTTTTTAATATTGTTGTATTGTATAACTAGAAACCCAAATTAGTTTTGGATAATATTGTTTATTTATTTCTCACTCATATTCTAGTATATAATACTAAACTTCTTTGTTGTTTTTTCTTTTAGGAGTATCCAAATATTTGATGAATCCACAAAGGACTTGGAAACAGCCCCATCAAGGGTAGTGATGTAATTTGCTAAGCAAGAGGGGTAGTGATGTAATTTCCTAAGCAAAAGGATAGTGATGTAATTTTTTAAGCACCTTTTCAAACCCCAGAGATCTGACATATCTCCGAACTCCTAATTTTTAACCTAAAACGTTTCTAAAGTAGGCATGTTTTTCTAATGAGACAACTTTCGTTTCAGAATACCGATTGCATTTACTATCCAATCAAGGACGAAGGTGTGATTGGGTATGAAGACGGAATTGAAAATTGGGAGACCGGCTTTAGCGTGCGCCCGGATGCAAACTTTTCTTTACCGAAACAAACTTTAAAATTTTATCGTTTAATGTAAAAATCGGTTTTGAGCTCTGCCATGGAAGGTGGGATGTTTCTTTTGGTTTTATGTCCCAAATTCTCGATTACTTGTATATCATAGTAAACTTGTCTAGATTTGGTAAATAATTTTGTATAATGGGAACTTGTCTTGATTTGGTAACCCAACGACCACCACCATGTATCATATACAATTGGTGGTTGTGTTAAAGTGATTCCTATATCAGGTTCTTATTATTAAATGGGGTTTTTTATGCTCACCACCATGTATCGTATACAATAGTTGTGTTAAAGTGATTCTTATATCAGGTTCTTGGATTTTTATGTCCACCACCATATATCAACTATCAAATACAATGATTGTGTTAAAGTAATTCCTATATCAGGTTCTTATTAATGGGGGTTTTTATGTGGAAACTGGGAATCCCCATTATCCTACTTTAACCCATTTATGTCATTTGCCCATCAGATTAAACCCTAAACCCTAAACCCCTAAAATTTATCGTCATAGGCCATTTATGTCGTTTGCCCATCAGATTCCTAAAATTTATCATCATAGGCGTTAAAGACTTAATTTTTTTTACGTACTTTCCAATTTAAAAAGATTAAACATCCCAGTTAGGACATCGGTTCTCTCCTTAATTGGAGAGCGGTGACTGTCCTCAAAGGTCTACGTGGAGTTCCTTGTGGCACTCGGTAACAAATGTATTGTTTAGATCATTTATGATTTTTTTTAAAAGCAAGTGTTATATATATATATTTCAATGATCTAAATTCCAAGGCTCAAAAAATGAAAAGAATAAATGAGTTGTTTTATTTTTTTATAATTTTGATATAACAATGAACCCAAAGTCCTCGTGGTACCAAAATAATGTTTGGGTATCACAAAGAGCTCCACATGGATTATTAGAGGACAACAAAATCCTTTTTCTTAAATATATTGAAACAATATTATATATTAAAAGTTAACTTGTATATTACTTTGTGTACAAAGACAAATTTTGGTTAATCCGGTACAACCAGTTAAAATGTGCATGAGTAATGGCTACCTAAATAAAAATATATTATTTTGTTTGATAAAGAAATAAAAATATATTATTTTGTTTGATAAAGATAACTGATAAGGTTTAGATAACTTGTGTAAACCTATGCTAGTTGGCTAGCAAATGGCATATAATTACATGATTAGGTGTTACATGGATGAATAAGTCGATAACAATTATATATATGTTGTGTACTACGCAATTTTTTGACGGATGAAAATCATTGACTGATTTGAATCAACCAAATTTTTTGTTTCAATCTTTCTCACGATAGATCTTAAGATCATGACGTGCCCATTAAATGGTCAAATGTTGATTTCACATAACACACGCCCCTAAAAGTGAAGGTCAGCTCTTTTTCCCATGATATAGGTTTCTTTTGGGGATGTGTACTACGTGGAATCCACGTCATGATCTTTAGATCTATCGTGAGGAAGAATGGAACAAAAAACAATCTCCATCGTATGTATTGAATGCTTTTTAACTCTTCAATAAAAGGACTACCCAAATGTAAATAGTTTCAACTTTCAAGGAACCTTTATTTGCGCCCACCTCTTTATTAAAAGCACCCACTTAATGATGTCCGACCTTGTGTTAGTAGGTAGTGTGCACCTTCACTAAGTGAGCACTTTTATTATAGGAAGCGGCTCTAAGATTATACTCATATAGGAGAATCTATCAAAGATGTTTATGACTACATACTCCACTCAATAGACCTATAGAACTCATTGAGAGGAAAATCTCAACCAATATTGTCACAGACTTACGTACTATCCGCACCATAGGAAGGGACTTTTGAGAATTATATTCACAATTATCAGTGAATCCCCCAAAGATGTAAACATTTATTTTTTCATTTGAATCTGATATTTGAGATCTCCCGTCCTCATGGAAGATGGCCATCCCTAGTGATTTATTTCTTATAGTTGTTTGAGTCTCATTCCCTTCTATGTCCAAGTTTTACCCCCCTGTGAGACCATTTATAGAATGATAGAGATTTTCTCGCAATCTTACCCATTCTCTCAAAATTTTCCGACCAATTTGTGAAAACGTACCATTATATTGGGTACTATTGGCTCTAATTATAACCACAGTACAAACCCAATTGGCTCCATTTATACTTTTTGGCTTGAACAATGTTACCTTGACCTCACAATGGCATCTCATATAATTTTTTTTATGTCATTCGACTTCATCAATTGTTAGAGCTCTTGCAATTAATTCCGAGTCCATATTAAAGTAGAGAAGCTATGTAATCCTTTAAAGTAGTTTCAATCTACATCTATATATCCCTCCAGAACAATCGGATATCTATCGTAATGCAAATTATGGTTAAAATATTGTGTCATTTAAGATATTGTGTCATTTATTTTCACATCTCATTTGAATCCCCTCCACACTAGAATAGTTCTTATTTAATCATTTTTCCTTGAAAGGTTGCTTATTTTTCTTCTTTAAATTTTCACAAATTTATTTTTTACTTATCCTTTTATCACCTTTTGAGTCGCTTGACTTTTGATAAGAACATCCATGAATCAAAATTTCAGCGGAAATCTCAAATTTCGGCCAAAACTTTTCGGTTTCAGTCCCCATTGAAACGAAATCAAAAACCTAAAATTTCAGTTCATAATGAATGGGAGTGAAGTTATTGGCTGAAATTTCGACCGAACCTAAATTTCGGTTTCGGTCCAGGCTGAAACAGAAACAAAATCCAAAAATTTGATCCTTGAGAACATCTAATACTATTGCATGGTAAGGTTCTCTCATGAGAACCTAAGGGGTTAGTCGAGCTGGCCAGGTATCTGCTTTTAAAAGCAGGTGACTTGAGTTTGAATCCCCTCCCCCCTTGAGGACACCCTAGGGATTTATATCCTGTGTTGACTCGACATGTACTAATTTAGGTTGCGCATATACTCCTGGGATTAGGCGGGTGCTCTGAAAGGCCCGGATACCTAGGTTATAAAAAAAAGAGAGGTTCTCTCATGAGATTACCTTACAATACTTGCAATAAGACAACTCTCTTCACTTCAATAGAGAATAATCTATTTGAGTTCTATTTGCTTCAATCTTAGAAGTTAATAGAATACAATTTTCCTCTTAAAGTATAAGCTATTGTTAGGTGTAAAGCTACCATAAAATAATGATAGTTTATCATCTAATTCCTTTCGTCCAAATGATAATTTTCCTTCCTATGCACCTATTAAAGTCATATTTAATCACTATGCTATTACTATTGACATGCCTTAATATTGATTCATACATCGGTTTCACGCTTTCAGATGCTCTACTTTAAAAATCGTTGATTGATAAAATTAAAAGACAACCAATAATTAATGAAATTACGTATAACACATCAATTAATTTTGTGAGCCACCAATTTATATATATATATATATATATATATATATATATATATATATATATATATATATATATATAGGCCCGAAACTATATAGACCTGAAATTATGCGTATATTGATATGAACGTGACACGCAACGTATTTTTGTGAAGCGACATGTATTGCTTTATAATCATTTAATCACGTGTTAATTAATATTATCTTTGTTTTCAAAAAAAGTAGATAACCCTTTTTAAATACCTTATGTGTGACCACGTGGGCATCAGAACCCCACCAACCCACCTCTTTTCTACCCTCTCTCCCTCTCTCTATTGGAGTGTTAGCACATCGTTATCGGGGTTCCAATGCTTCGCTATCGAGGTGTCAGTGTTTCTCTCCCGATGTGTTAGTATTTTGCTACCGGGGTGTCAGCGCTTTGATATTGAGGTGTCAGCGCTTATCTCCAGGGGTTCCAGCGCTTCACTATTGAGGTGTTAGCGCTTCTCTACGAGAGTGCTAGCGCTTCGTAACCGAGGTGTCATATATCGCTTATCTACTAGGGTGCTAGTGCTTCCCTAATGGGGTGTCAGTACTTCACTATCGAGGTGCTAGCGCTTTTCTATCGGGGTGTCAGCGCTTTGCTATCGAGATGTCACCGCTTCACTACTGGAGTGTCAACGCTTCACTACCAGAGTGTCAGCGCTTCGCTATCGGGAGTCCACATTTTTTAATAAAATAAACTTGAAAAAGTAAGTCTGACACTTCTTTGGAAAAACAGAGAGAAGAACGAGAAAAGAAAGTGACCTCTAAAAAAGGAAATATAACTTTAAAAATATTTTAAAAGTTTTAACCCTAGTTCGTAAAGTGGGCCCCAACCATATATATTTATATATAACACACTGACAAACTTCTTTTTTTTACCATTACATGGTGTGCAGCTTAATAAAATTATTTTTTCCTTTGACTGGGATATCTCTAATTCAATACTCACTTAGGTTGAGTATGACATAACTCTCTACTAGCCCCTGTCATAGGAGAGTTCACTTGTTTTAGCAGGTTCCCATCCTTTTTGATAACATTCTGCTACCTGCTTTAGTAGTTACCCCTTTTCTTTGATAACTTCTTGCATCGCAAGATTTTGTGCAAGATTTACCTGTTTAGCAGCTCTACCCTCCTTTCTACTCACTTTTTGCTAGAGCAGATTTTATTTGTTTTTTTGTAGAGAATTAATAGAGAGCAGAAAGGTTGCTGCTAAAGCAAGTAAATTCTCCTTTGCAAGGAGTTAAAAAAGAGAATGGGAACCAACTAAAACAAGTGAACTCTATAATGGCAGGGGCTAACAGAGGACTATGCCATACGCAATCTTAGAAATTTTATTTTGTGCCTCTCTCATAATCATTAATTCCTGACAAATCAGTTGCTAGTCTTCTGGCCTTCATATGAGGATCCAAATTTAGAGCAGAGCTCGGGAGCCTAGAGGGGAGAATGCATTAAGTGCTGGTAAAAAGCTTCAATTTCCTTGTTGAGTGCAATTCGGATGTAATTTTATTCCATCACTGAAATTACGTCTTCGCTGATCAAAAATAATAATCAATCATGTATCATTTTTTATCTTGAATTTGCTGTTGGGACTACTTATTAGAGCATCTCTAAAGCAGCTCTTCAAAATTAGTCCTTTCAACCATGCTCTTCAAATCTGGTTCTTTGAACCTACTCTTCAAAATTAAAATATTTTGTGTTTTTTTATATTTTTTATTAGTTCTTTCTCTAATCAATGGTCTCACTTTTTATTAAAATAAAATTATATTTGAATTTGAAAAGTGGGTTGGAATGGGGCAAGAAGCTCGTCTAATACCTAAAAAGTAGTCATTCCAACGGCCACCTTGGATTTGAAGAACTGCTTGAGAGATGCTCTTATCAAACTCAAGGATGGCACTGCTTTTAAGGATGCCAAGACCAAACTCAAGGACCAGTAAAGGCACTGCTTTTAAGGATGCTAAGCATATTTTTCAAAATTCTGATCGATTAAAAAATGGAAAAATGCTCTTGAATAAGATTGCGATTACAGATCTTATAGAACATCAAAATGCAAGAAAGCAGAGTTTAAAAAAGAAGTAGATCAGGACCCGCCAACCACTTGAATTTGCTCCCCAAGTTCATGGGTTCAAAACGACTCCCCCCTACTATAAATGGGCGTCACCTAAGTATGCATAAATCATAAAATACTCTTCGGATGAGGAAAATGGCACCCCATAAGGATTAATCCATGCCCAATAATTTGAAAAACGGTGTCCTTTCTGTGAGAAAAGGATGCCCTGGAAGGTGTATAATCCGTGAAAGTGGCATGGTGGGGGTGAGGACACCCCTTAGGGATTAGTCCAAGCGTAAATTTCGGATACCTCAAGTTATCAAAATAATAATAATAATTTAAAAAGAAATTAAGAGCGGTTCACCAATCCTAAGGTTGATTGAGCAATGGCAAATAGATGGCCGTGGATGCCCTCCATCTTGACAATCTCAGTGACACTCTTATTAAGATAATAAATGGCCTCATGCTATGTTTTTAATGAGACTTGAGTTCGAATTCCCCTTAGGCCACCTAATGGATTTATATCCCATGCTGACCCGACATGTTAATCAGGTGCTCTAAGAGGCCCATACACCCAAGATAATATGAAAAGGCCGAGTCCACATCTCTACTATTATATTATGAAAAAGGAGAGTTGTGTCGGGTGACACAAAGAGATAAAAGATTAATTTCTTTAAAATGATAGGAATGCCTTTATAATTTTTCTACTACTCTAACGTGAGCATAGTGACAGATTTCATTTTCGGTAATTCTTGGGTGGGGTCCTTTCGGTACATTTCAAATTAATCTTGATACCTTTCGAAAGAGTTTCAAGAAAATTTTGGGGATTAAAGATATATAGAAAATATATTTAATAATTTTAAAAAAAATTACGAAATATATATACTAAATTATTAACATATTTAAAATAAAAAAATAAAAATATTAAATATAGAAAAGAAGAGTACCTTTAAATCCACCCACCGAATCCTTGAGTTCACCTACTCTGAAACCCATTCACTTCTTTGGATCTGACAATGGAGATCATTTTTTGTCCCATTCTTTCACATGATGGATCTTGAGATCATGGGCTTATCATCAACCTGTCATTTTTTTTATTTCGCATGGTACACATTCCAAATAAGTGACCTTAACATCACGTGGAACAATCATGCTCACATAAGGTCACTTTTTGGGGATGTGTACCATGTGAAATAAAAAATTGATCGTGTGATGGTACGCCCATGATTATAAAGATCCATCATGTAAAAGATTGGGTTGAAAAGTTAACTCCATCGTAAGATCCAAAGAAGTCAATGGGTTACAGTGTGGGTGAACTCAAAGATTTGGTGGGTGGATTTAAAGGCCCTCAAAGGAAAATTACCGAAAATTCTAAAATTTTACCGAAAATTATCGAAATTATCAAAATTTACCAAATTTTTTCCGAAATTTTCGTTAGACCACCTTTTCGGAGAAATTTGTCACTATGAATGTGAGGTGGAATTGCATCCAGTGAGACGAACATACAGAAAAATTAATTATTTTAAAAATGATAGAAATAATTTTATACTTACAAATAATTTTAAAATTTGAAGATAATTCTCTGAAGCTCAAAACTTTTGCTTCTAAACTCTCTAAGGGTATCTCTTTTCGCGCCTACATGTTTATTGAAAGTGCATAAGTCTGAAATCTGGAATCAGACCATGGAGATTTTATCCGAATTTTCCATATGATAGACTTTGAGACTATGAGCTTACCATTGGACGGTCAGTTGTTGATTCTATGTGGCATGGATCCTAAAGAAGAGGTCCTGAAATCACATGGCACACATGACTCTCAAACATTATTTTAGGGGCATTGTTTTGGGATATGCGTAACGTGGAAAAAAAAAATCACCATCCAATGGTACACTCGTAGCAAGATCTATAATGTGGAAGAAGATTCAGGTGAAAAACGATCTCTATCGATTGTTTCAACCGCACCTAAACTAATAAAATTCCGATGACAATGCAATACTTACATACGAGAAGATGACCTTTTGCACATCGTCTAAAATGACTTGATTTGAGGACATTTGCAATATGAAAGCACCATCTAAGTTGTCTAATTTGAAGACTATGGTCTACATATCTTTGATGCAAAAGATGGGCATAAAATACAATCTCTATCATATGATGCAACGCAATAAACTACTGAATCAAATAATTTCATCTGACTACATTGAATCATATGATAAGATTGTATTTCGTGCCAATCTTTTGAATTCTTGATTTTGTCCTTTATAATTGACGGCTTAGATGGTGTTTTTCACATGACAAAGATTCCCATGTCTTTTTATCTGTAAGTACGAACTTCTCTTACACAAGTAATTAGTCCACAAATAAGGTTGGCTCATCCGATCAAAGGTCACAAAAACTCTTCTCTATTTTAATCAGATGATAGAGATTAGTTTTCTATCGAATCTTCCACATTATAGAACTTCAGAATATGAGTATGCTATGAGACGGTTAGATATTGATTCAATGGGGCATACATCCCAAAAAGTGAACATGAAGCACAAACCATCAAACTTGATTCATGTTCACTTTTTAGTACATGCATGCGCAACATGGAATTAATATCTGACCATCTAATGGGAACTCAACATTAATTATTAGAAAGATAAAGACGAAAAACAATTTTAATCATTTGATTCAAAGTGGTCAATAGTCTTAGCTGAGTAAAATAATCTTAATCATCTTATTCGAAGTGGTCAACAGTTTTAGCATAGTAAAGTCCGGGGTAAGAAAAAAGAATCTCGGGTTGCAAGAATTATAAATAGAAGATCCTTGAGCAGTTAGTGTGAGTTGGTGGAGCGTCCGGTTAACCTTGGGCTTTAAGAGATCCTAGTTAGGCCCATTCAATTCTCTTTAGCGGTGAGGTTGTTCAACAACTCTAAGATATTTATTTTCGTTTATAATCCAATATAACTCTTCTACATGGAACTTGCTTATAAGAACAAGACCTACCATTGAAAATGAAGAATATTTGACTCAGCAAGCCCTTGAACGAATCTGACGGTACAATCCTTTTATGAATGAATCCTATGGTAATAGAATGGTGGTTCAACCATTATAACATATTTATTCTCTCTCTATGGGACGCTCTGTGTAGCAATTAGAAACATCTTAAAAGGCATTTAGGGGAGTTTTCTCTTGGAGCAGAGCAACACCGCCTAAGTTTATATACCCTATTTTCAGAGAATTTGGAGGTCATCCTAGGGTTTGTAGTGGAGGAAACGATGAACCTGCTTAACTGGTCTGTTCTGAGGGGATAGAGCAGGCATAGAGATTTGCAGGAATATCAGTTGGAAAAGACCTAACAGATCTTTGTTGCTGTTCATTTGTTCTTCCTCTTCAGACTAGATAAAGCTAGAAACCTTGTTGCTGTTCATAGACGAGATAAAGCTCCGCTCCTTTTGGACTGGCCGTAGGTGAAAATATAGAATAGTAAGTCAATTTCAGTGTTTTATTTTTATGTTTGAACTATTGATTTAGAGGCTCTCTATATATGTGCACGTCCCTGCTTAGGCATTTTTGTTTTTATAATCAGCTATTTAGGATGGTAGATGGGACCTCCCTAGTTTATGCTAATAAAAAGTGAACAAATGATGAAATGGGGTTGTAGATGGGACTTCCTGAATGGGGTTGTAGTCATAATGAAAAATTTCAGGCTAATTCACCCAATTTTCGCCGAAAACAGGGGTCCGACGAAACTTTAGACGAAATTTTAGCAATTTGGCGGGAACTTCCAAAATTTTGTTATCGGTGGAATTAACAAAAGTTTTGAAAATTTATTAACTTTTTTTAAAATAGAGGTTGAATTTTTAGTCCGATGGAAACTGCTGTCTGCCCAAATCAGTAGGTCGCATGTTCGAGTCCTGGAATCAGCCTCTCCAAAGTGGTGGTAAGGCTTCCTACATCTTCCTCTTCTAGATTCCGCTCACCGGGAGCCTTGTGCACTGAGTACAACCATTTTAGTAATATTTTTTTTGAATTTTTATCTCTTTTAAATATTAAATATGAATTAAATATTTTTTATATTTCTCTGAAATTTTCTCAAAAAAACTTTGAAATTTTTCCTAAAAATAATCCGAATTAAATCAAAACAACCCCCACCGAAATATTGTCAAAAGTGAAAGTTGTAACTACGGTTGTAGCTGTAATGCTCAAATAGCTAGTTAAAAATTTGAGGTTGTAGATGGGGCCTCCCTAATTTCGAGTGTATCATTGTATCTATTTTCTTTTTATTAGGGATGATAGTGAAATAGGGAGATCCAATCTATAACTCCAAAGTGTACCTCTATTAGCACTTATCAGATCGTTGAAAGCATTAGGAATTCGAGGAGTGGTACCCATCTGAAACCTCTTGGAATCCTCTTAAAACCCTCTTGAAACCCACTTGAAATATACTCTTGAACCTCCCTTGAAACCCACCTAAAACCCAAGTGAAACCCCTCTTAAACACCAATAGGAACCCACCTGAAACCCTCACGAAACCCTTTTGAAAATTGAATTGTCGCACAATATTGTTTTGGATTTTGTGAATCAAACGGTATCTTAAATCGTTGAGTCGTAAGATTCATGATATTTTTTGTTAAATAAGAAAAAATCGAAAACAATTTCACTGTGTCCTAAAATTTGATTGTTAATTTTTTTTCTAATTTTTGTAATTTTTGTAAATTTTTTTTTTTGAAAAAAAAAAAGTATGTCATGGCTTAAGCGATTCGCTTAAGCGAAATGGAGCCAAATCGCTTAGCATTTCCATTTGACAACAATGGTCATAGGATTCGAATCAAATTAAACGATACGATATATGAATCGTAAGATTTATTAGATAAATCGAATCATTGAGCCCGAGATTTGAATTGAATCGTAGGATTCACATTGTAAATCATAGGATTTTGATATGGTCAAAACCCTCTTGAAATCTGCTTGAAATTTTCTTGAACCCGCTTGAAATTCTCTTGAACCCACCTGAAACCTTCTTGAAACTCACTTAAAACCATCTTGAAACCTCTTGAAACCACCTAAAACCCTCTTGAAAAACTCACTTAAGATGATAATCATCGTTGTCGTCGTTGCGACTTGCCAGAACTAAGGAAGAAGCCATCGTCCTCGTGGTCGATGCAATTTGATGCATGAATTTAAGGAAGAAGGCGAACTCATCTTCATCGATGCATCTTGTTGGTGGATTTCGGGTGGATTTAAGATGAGTTCCGACTTTTGAGGGTTTCTGGTTTAGGGTTTCCATTAAGGAAGAAGTAGTTGGTGCCTCGATGAAACTGAGTTAGATGAAAATTTTGAAAGAATGAAAACATAAATGGCTTATAAAATTTGAAATAATAAGTAGGTGCTTTCAATAATTCAGTAGGTGCTAATATAGGTACCCAACTCCAGAGTCCAAACTGCTGATTAGAATAAAATGCCTAAGAAGGGACTTGCACATATATTTAGAGCCACTAAATCTCAATGTATCCAAAAGTCAAAGAGATGCTTGTTGATCTGGCCCAAAAATAAAGTTGGCAGATGGACTAGTAAGATTCTCAAGGCATGTGATGGGCAACAAACATGCTCGGGTCAGCCCGATCTGATAGGAGTGCCCTCCTTTCAAGAAAATTTTGTCTTCCCCACTATTAAAAACAATCCCTAATTTATATCATAATGCATAGATCGGAGTAGGGCTCTCAATGTGCCGGGCCAGCCCGGATTTTGGTTTGCACCCGGCCCGGAAAAAGTGGTATTTTTTATCAAGCAAACCCGGTCCCGGTATCCGGATCGGGTTAAGCATGTTGCAACCTGGATAAATCCGGGCCGGGCTTGGGTTGAGTGTTGCAACATCCGACCCGCACCCGGCCCGGATATTTTATATATATATATATATATATATATATATATATATATATATATATATTATACTTATCTTTTTAAAATTATGATTTTTTTTGTATAGTTGTATAGTTTTTTAGCTACACAACTTAGATGGCTTGTTAATAGATTTTCAAGCAACCGTTGTCCGTTAAAACCATTATGCAACAAATTAAAATAAAATATTTGAATAAAATCATGTACCTGAGCCTCTATAATGGTAATATAATTATTTAATTGAATTTTTAACCTTCTTCAAACTTTTATTAGAAAAAAAAAACAACCCAACCCAATTCTATTAGAAAAAACAGCCCCAAAAAATAGCCTAACCAAATTTTATTAAAAAAAAAAAACAATCGGAAAAATGCCCGGAAAAACACCCAAGGCCGGCCCGGTAGGGGCCGGGCTTGGGCTGAGTACATCGTAGCCCGGGTTAGGCCCGGGCTGACAAAATTGAGAACCCGGCCCGGGTAGGTTAGGGCCGGATTGAACCCCAACCCGGCCATAATCCGGCCCATTGAGAGCCCTAGATCGGATAATTCAAATAAGTGTAGTTCCTAATATGAGCTAACAATGTAATGGTTTGGCGTTCCTCAAAAAAGTGACATGCCCATAAAACTGGGGCCGTCATGCCTTCTTAATCCTTAAAAAAATGAGACATGCCCATAAAAGTCGGGCCGTCATGCCTTATTAATCCTTAAAATTATAATTTTACAGTTTTTGTCCATGATAGACATCTAAGATATTACATTTTTTGTAATATATATATATATATATATATATATATATATATATATATAGAGAGAGAGAGAGAGAGAGAGAGAGAGAGAGAGAGAGAGAGAGAATGTGGGATTATGCATTCGATTGCACGATGGTAATTACATGTTCCAATGCTAGTTCACGTGCACGTGATCACGAGTTACACCCAACTCCTTTGGTTTTAGAAAAGAAAAAAAATTATTTGATGAGCTATTTTGCCCTTCAAAGCCTAGGTCAAAGTTCTAATTTGTTCTTGAAAATGGTGCATTTCAATTTTGCACCTTTGACTAACTTTTGAATGGTGGATAAATATCTGTTTAAATTTTATTTTTTTAGATGAACCTAATCGACCTTGGGCATGTTGTCATAGCACCTGATCCTTAGATTAATTGACACATGGAGCCTAGCTGATTTGAGTGCATGGTGAATCATGCGTTTGAATGCATATCCCCGAGTATACACACTCACACACACATATATGGGAAGTGATCTCCTAGCACGGGTCATGGAAATTCCATGACTCGAGCTCTTATTGGCTGCATGTCATTTCAGTTGTCTTTGAAAAGTCAACTGAATTGACATGCATCAATGAGAGCTCGAGCCATGGGTTTATGGCCCATGACTCAAGTGAGTGATCATCACCCTATTTATATATAATGGTTTTTTTTTTGAATATTTTTAATAAATTTATATTGGGGGATTGTGAATATTTTTTTCTTATGTGATTAATTCAGGAAAATTCTTAAGAATGGGCGGGATTGGGAATAAAGGTACTTTGTTACTTGTTTATATATTTATTACTTCTAATTACTGTTACGCAATTTTTGTTACTTTGCATTTTGACTACAAACTTTTATTTGTCATTACAACACTTCACATGCAGAAAATATGTTTTCCAAAAATCAAAATGGCCACATATACTTTTTAAATGGTATTAAACTTTTAATACATCTAAACTAATTTGCGATTCTCCCGTGTAGAGACGATGCACCCAATCTATCTCAAAAGGTTCTGTTGAATTTAAGATAAGAGATGGTGAAATGATTTAGGAGATTTTAAAGACATTATACAAATATTTGGTGATATAAATAAGCTTTACGTTGGAATACCATAATTCCTCCAACAAAAGTTTAAGTAATTTTCATTTCCATGTTTAAATAATAAGGGTATTTTCGTCACTATAATAATAAAACTAATTGTGATATCAATCATATATATAAAATGGATCCCTAGGACGTGGTCGGAGTGTTTCAACCTTAGGATGTGATCCATTTGGGCTACCACGTGGCACCCTAATCGCAAGGTGACTCTGTTCCCCTATGGCACACCCTTTGTAGGCTCTTTTGCCCTTCAAATCATAGGTCACATACTGTGGTTCATCCAACAAAAACAGTGCATGTTTTTTTTTTTCCAACTTTGATATTGAATTGTAGAAAAAGGATCTTTTTAAATTTTTTTTTTTTCTAAATGATACCAGGTCCACCTTGAGCAACTTGTCATGGCACTAAATCTTCATATTGAGTGTCACATGGAGCCCAGCTGGCCACGTTGTAGGATTCAAACCCACCACTTCGCAAGGATCCTACTTCCTATATATATATATATAGGAAAAGGTGGAGGTCCTCTAGTGGAGTAACTTAGATGGGTACTCCAACATTACATTTGGCGCCACGTGGCCACACAAAATACTGTTTTGGTGCCACATGGAGCTTCAGCAGGCTGTAGCTCCAAGCCCATTTACCTGCACACTGTTGCTTCTATTTCTTGACCACGATCCACATTTTCTCGTCCTGCTCCAGCTTGAGTTTAACTTAAAAAAAGGATGAATCCTAATGGGTTTTGGGCACAAGATTCAAATGAACAACTCAAATCTGAGCAAATGCAAGGCAAAATTTTACAGTGGTTGGGCCATCAATGTGGACCAGGGTCCCTCCCTAAGAACTTCCAATCTGACTCGAGATTTCCTACGACCAAAAATATAGTGGAATCCCGGGCAGTTGAATCCAAATGGGACAGATGCCAATAGATCTCTCTGGCTTTACAATATGATCCCACTTCCTTAAAACTAGTGGTCTGCCCCCTAAGGTCAGACTCCAACACACAAAATAGATAGAGCATCCTCTTTCAGGCTGAATTTGAATAAGAATAAACCTATTCTCAATTGAAATGAGCTGCACATTACCTTTCAAGACCCACATCCTTTATATGGCTGCTATTAGTCCTTGATAATAGGGCCTCCTTCCAAGAAGGAACCAGATCAGAGTGTTTGCCCCTCTTTGATCCTCCTCCAAATTCTCTAATTCTAGGTAGAAAATTACCTCCTTGTCGGAGCAGCCAATTATAAATTCCAGCTTCCTAAATGAAGATGCTGAGTAATTGCTTTGCCAATCTGAGTGAAATAGAGAGCTCAATTTCCTAGGATGAGCCGAGTACCAAATTAGACTCCATTTCATGCTGGGCATAGATCACGGGCTTAAAGGGAACTTCATTTTGGCACAATTTGAACCTTGTAAAATTGATTTTACATGCAAAATTGACTTTGCATGTCAAATTTGGGTGTAAAATGGTTGTTCATTTGTTGCAAAATCTCCTCGTGACATCCATTTGCATGGCAAATTTGGGTGTAAAATGGTTGTTCATTTTGTTGCAAAATCTCCTCGTGACATCCATTTGCATGTCAAATTTGGGTGTAAAATGGTTGTTCATTTTGTTGCAAAATTCTTGTGACATCCACTTCTTGACGCATTATTACATTACACTCAAAAAAACAACTTGTGTAATATATTTAAATCCTTGTTAAAAATTGGCATTCCCCATTCACTAGTATCTGACTTCATCAGGCATGATGCACATGTTTGATGTTATCAAACGTGTCATCTCGGTATTGTCACTGACGCCCTACTGGTTTACATTTTGAACAGTAATGTAGCTTTCATAAGCTGGTTTTATAAGTTAAGTATTTGCAACTTAAAATTTTATCTTCACAACCAAGGTTTCCACTATCAGAACAGTTGACTGCCTTAAACTGGACCATGGAGATCGCTTTTCGGCCTATTCTTCCACGTAACTGTTTTTTGCGATCATGACCCTCCTATAAGGAATGTCCATTTCATGTGAACAACATTCCCAAAAGTTACTCGATTACTCTTGTCATGGAACGCTATGTTCACGATCAGTTTTAGAGATGTTTGCCACGTGGAATCAAGATTCGACATTTTGATAGGTTGGCCATGATATCCAAATGTTATGTGGAAGGACGAAAGGCAATCTCTATTGCCCAATTTAAGGTTGTCAAATGTTTAAATGGTTTCACCCTAGGTATGGAGACCGAGTGTGAAGTTGCAAATCGCTACCCTTGTCGTCTTCAATGCTTCACTATCGATGCTGTGAACCTCATTACTAAACTATACATTACAGTAGCTATAGCAATCTTGATTTATGCGTCATATTTGGAGATCCTCAGTTATATAACCTAGGATCAGGCCGAGTTTAGAACCAATGTGGGACTAAAACATCCCATTAGGTAGGAACAAAGCACCCCATTATGAGAAGAAGGTCACCGCCCCTGCCTCTACTCCTCCCTGGAGCCACTACTTCTCTAAATAGTAGGTCGATACGGATGCTCCATTAAGATCTAGTGATTGGTTAGTACTTTAGGATGCTTTATACGATGTTCGCCTTTATGCTCGATGTTCCCTTATTTTGACAAGTCAAACTCGGGGTATAGATTTGGAGATCCTGAGTTAAGACATGCAATTCTTTTAGGAAGATAACACAAATCCTTGTGAATTCTTAAGGCTCCAATTGGGGCTTGCCAAATGTTTCGCACTTGGAAGCTTCAATTGACTATTTTTTCTATTAGCACAACTCTTGCATGAAGACCATTTATCTAATCCAAGGGTTGTCATTAGAGGAGAGAAACACAAGTCTTTGTGCTATTGAATGAACCAATAGGAGCTTGCCATGTAGCTGTAGCTACCCAATTGCCTACAAATAGAAGCTTTCTCAAACCAAATGGCTAGAAATTGTTAGAATTTTGCAACTTTTAAATCTCTAAACCCCAGTTCTTTCGTAGCCATCTCACACCCTTAGCTCAGATCTAGATCTAAATCCAAGCCCTTAACCCAAACCCTAGAGCTCATAGGTCTCTAATCTCCCATCTCCACCATCCATAGCCTCTCAATTCAAGCCACCGGTCTAGATCAAGGCTCCTAAATCCCCTTTCTTCTTCCCCTCTCCTTGCCCCCTTTGTTAAGGCCTTACTCGTCCAAAATTATCGTGGATTAAGGCTCAACTTAGTGGTCCAATTGCCTTTAGGCAAGGAGAAACTTCGCCGAAATTTCGGTGTAGAATTTAGTCATTTTTGCCTTTTATCTTAGCCGGTACTCCGCCCATTTGGTGTATTGGTTCACTTAGGAACTGGGTGGCGACTCTGTGTGCTCGTAGGACCTTGCTCTCTACGGGGTTAGGGATCTATTAGGATAGTTGATTAATCTACAACATATTCAGGATCTATGCTGATTTTAGGGCCACATTTTGGGATCTGTAACATGTGGAATCGAAAACTAACCGTTTGATGGTACGTTCAAGATCCTTGTGTGGCATATTGGAGCGAAACACGATCCCCATTGTCTGATTTTAAATTTGTATGAATAGATTAGAATCTCTTTTCGTTTTTATTAGTTTCTGTGTTTTTTATATCATATCTTTTCGTTTTTATTAGTTTCTATGTTTTTTTATATGCTATCTTTTTAAAATCTTGATCGAGATTCACATTTTAATATGCCTTTTTCTGTTATTTTTTTCTTGAGAATGTGTGTTTTTTTTCCTTTTTTTATAAGAGTAATCTATATGAAATTGAGGATTCATTCTTGTCAACCGGTGTTTCATATGGTCACACTGTGGACTGCTTTAGATCAACTGATGATCATTTTCCACCTCAATCTTCGATCATTCGATCTCAAGATCATGGATCTATGATTGAACGATCAGATTTAACCATGTGAAAATGAAAGATGAACTCCATTATAGGTTCAGAGTAGTCGAAGATTAAGCAAGGTAAACGAGGTTTACAATGGAAAATTAGAACTTATATACTGAAAATCCAAGACGCGTTTGAATCAACGACGGAGATGCGCCTACTACAGATCTCGAAAAGTGAATCAGTTTTGAAGTAAGGATGCAATGTTTGAATTGAAACTCGAAACTTAGCTGAAGGAAACCGATCAACTGCCCAAAAAAAAGTAGATTCAAATGAATCTGAACTGAAACTTTTGGGTTTCAGTTCAGTTTTGATTTCAATGATTAAAAGAAAACCAAACTTAGACTGAACTGATCTGTTTGGGTTCGGTTTCAGTTGGATTCGCTAAAAGGAACTTGCAATCCGTGCTCCACATGTCTTTTAGTTATTTTTTTTTTCAGTTGGATTCTCGATGGTCTAATTTCAGAGAGCTACTAGGTGCCAATATAGTGATACTTTTTTATTATTGGATAATTTTTTTTTTCCTAAAGTTTTATAGAAAAAAAGCACAGCGTTATACTGTGGACAATCTTTTATAGACAATTTTGCAGACATCTTATGTGGCGCGAGCTTGCGGCTGCGGCCGAAATAGACTAAGAACTTGTAACTACATCTAGAGAATCAGGTCTTCCTGCCCAGAATTTTTAAAATTTTAAAGTCCTGGGGTAGGAAGTCTTGTTAGAAGCTTCAATTAATATAACAGTGCTCAGAAGCTAGTCTAGCCAAGTGAGTGGTTTTTGGGTGGCCAATGGAAGAAAGCCAACTGTTGTTTAGGAGGCAGCCATCCAGTCCACCCCAAATGCGAGCCATGCCAAGCCAAGCCAAGCTTATGTTGCACCAAGTGAATCTGTTGCCTGAATAGCCTGAGTCTATTAGAGCTAATGAGTCCATGAAAGCTAGAAAATGTGCTACAGATAAATGATTAGGAGAGTTACCACCTCGTTTTTCAGAAGCATTAAGGAGGGCATTGAAGTCACCAGCTATGAGGACGAGAAGAGGGTTGTTGGTGATTAAATGGTCGAAATCAGAGTAAGTTTGTAATCTGCCATCGATTGTACAAGCATTACGAATAATGAGGATCAGTGTAGGCTGAGAGTGCATGGAGACTTTGAAAAGTAGGAACTGGGCATGAGAATGGATGAGGGAAATGTGGTTGGGATTAGAGAACCAAAGAAACCAGATTGTTCCTTTTGCATTTGGGTCCTTGGAAAAGAAGGATTGACATTGCATGTTTTTTTGAGAATTTGGAGAGACCACCAGGTTTTCTAGAAAGAGGCTCAAGTATGGCTGAAACAGGAGGCTGTGAGATTTGATGAGGCCTTTTAGGTGCCTAGTTGTCGTATCATTCATGACCCCACGCATGTTCCAAACTAGGCCTTTATACATTGGAAGAAATGGAGTTCTTAGACTCGCTCAAGGGGCCTGGATTTGCAGCTTGGTTAGATTTCTGACTTAGTTGAGGAAGAATAGAACGAGATCTTGCAGTAATTGGAGCTCCGAATTGATTCCAGCTTTGTTTTCAGTGTTGAAATAGGCTCTAACTTCTGCCTTTCTGGTGGTGCCCGCTCGAGCAACCTCGGTTGTAGCTCGAGTGAGATGGGCTACTCATAAAGGGCAAATTCTCGGGTTGAACTCACTCGAGCAAGTTTGGTTCTCGCTTGAGGGACCTACAGCCACCCAATGGTGTTAAGGTTCCGTAATTAGGAGTTTTACTTAGTTTGGAAGTTCGACTTCGGGTCTTCCATATAAGGGTAAAACTCTTGGACGAATTAAGGGATGTAGATTACTTTGTAAAGCTTTGGAAAACCTATCTAGGTTGTGTAGTGAATTGTTGCTACCCATGGACATAGGCAAGTTGCCGAACCACATAAATATTGTCTCGTGTGTGATTTGTTTTATTTCTCTTTTGTTTTGTGTTCTTATTTGATCATTCATCGTGAGATCGTTGGTTTATTTGAGAGCTTTTGTGCAACATTCGGTACTTAGATCTTTTTGCTATGACGTTGGTGAGACTGGCAGAGTCTGGCTCAAAAAGAAAACTAGACTCCTCTTCAATTTCGGAAGAAATTGAATTAGGAACAATTTCTTCCTGGCTGCTGCATGGTGAAACTGTGCACTGATCTTCAATGTTGTCAACATTATTCTCATTTAGTATAGAAGCCGAGTGAGCGTCACTGTTGGCTTTGAGGGATTACCAGCAAAGTTTGGATCAGCTGTGATGTTGGAGATAGGCCTTGCTTGCTCTCGTTGATTAAGCTCTGAAATTAGCTGTCGATAATAATCCAATCCCAATAAACCTAGTAATTTTAATGACTCATCTTGATTGTCAGATAGAATAGAATCAAAAGGGATTTGGATTAATCAATCCTTTAGGAGAGTTTGGGTTAAAAATGGGTTCTCGAAAGAGAGAGTTATTATTCTCTGCGACTTGAGATAGGGGGATAGATTTTTCAGGGATATGGAAGATAGGATCGGTAGTTGTGGTGATAGTAGAAGAGGTTGGATAAGACTTATCTGGTTTTATCTGATTGAGGGTGGGGGTTCTCGGATAAGTGCAAATCACGTTCTGCATAATTGCTATGGACACATTGGGCGGTGGGAGATCAATAGAGTTGTTGGGATTGCTCTTTGGTGGCTGATGGCAAAGAGCAGCTCTTTACTCTGGCGTAGAGCACTTTAGTATGGGATAATGGTTGCAAGTGCTCTTACCTCTTTCGGAGAGGAAAAGGCTGAATTTTGTTATTTTTAAAGAGCAATTTAAACGTGCGTTGTTAAGTGGGCTGCTCTTTGCCTCCAAAGAGCAATCCCAAACATAGCTTGACCTAACCCCATAGATTTGATGGTTCAGTGGACTCGTTGGCTTTCATGCTTGCGTTATTGGATCTGACTCATTGACCTTTCTAACTTGCAGGATTTGATCAATTGACTAATTGATTTTGTCAACTTGCATTATCAGATTGTTGACTCATTGACTTTTTTAGAGTGGGTAGCCTGCTCAGATGAGGAGATCATTGAATCTTTGATTGGGTGATTTGCAACCATGGATCAAAATATCGAAATTTCGATATGTATCGTCCTGAACTCCAAGACGATACGTATCGCGTATCATCCGATACATTCGATGTATCGTTTTGGTACAATATTTTTTTTCAAAAAATCCAAAAATTAAATTATCGAACGATACATTCAAATTATCGTTCGATAATTTGAAATTATCATCCGATAATTAGGTTATTTTGGTGGGTACCCGATAAAAACCATTTTTATCGTATCGGGGACCTCAAAAAACGATACGTATCGGTATCGTCCGATATTTTGACCCATGTTTGCAGTAGGCTTCAATGGTGAAGAACTAAGCAAGTCGATGAGAGGAGATGTAGAGGGCCTTGCTTCAGCATTGTTTGGGTTTGGCAGAGAACCAAATTGGATGTGTGTTTTGGCTTTCCATAGTGCATTTTGTGTTTTTGGAGGTGCTGCTTTCTTTGAATTTCGGCATATCTCATCTCTGTGTCCTTGTTTTTTACAAGGTGTGAGATACCAAGGTAAGGGACTATAGAGAACCTTTTGCCATATACCATTGTTACCAACTCCTATCCGTACCCTATCTGGATAAGTCTTTTCAAGATCAATGAGAACGCAGACTCGGGCTTCATTGAATTTTGTTTCATGCTTTGTTGCATTGTCTATGGCAAGTACTTCGCCAATGAGACCAGCTATGGAACATAGATTGATATCCTCGCAATAGAGGAATTGTAGTACTTCGCCAACCAGGAACTAATGATGGATCTCCATCGGAGGCTCTCCAGAAAGGCGCAACCATTGGCTGCACGTCACATCAGGTTTACGTGGCATGCAGCCAATAGGAGCTCGAGTGATGAGCTTATGTTCCATGACTTGAGTCATATGATCATTTCCTTGTATATAAAAATATATGTTCCCTTCCGTGTCAGCATCCATTCTAATGGCTACCTTCTTAACAAATTTAGGAAGGATGGTCTTCCTGTTAACTTCCTTATGTTAAAAAATCTCTGATTTAGTTTCATCCAAACATTCGAAATAGTGGCAGCAAGGGTGATTTTAATATTGCCAATGATATTCTTAGACAGAGAAGAGGGTATTTCTAACCAATCTCCACACCCAGCTGGTGTAGGTACAGCTAAAGAATAAATTATCATTAGTTTCAGTCTATTCCCAGCACAAAGCATTGAGTTAAACCACCCTCGTTTTATAAGGTTCTCTAGGGTCATTAACTTCCACTTAATTGCTAACCAAGCAAAGAAGGATTGCTTCGAAATGTTTAGTTTACGCCATTGGAATTTATTCCACCAACCTGCGTATCATGGGGTCTTATTGAATGCCAAGCCGATTTAAAGGTGGAAGCAAGGATAAAAATATCGGATGCCATTTCAGTTTCGGTCATGACCGAAACCGAAATTTTGAACTGAAAATTTACCCATAGTACATTAAATGCCCGAAATTTTGGTTACCAGTTTCGAATTCGGCCGAAATCTTCATATTTCGGCCAAAATTTTGATCCATGGGTGGAAGTCCCATTCAAACTAGGAATCCAGATAATTTTGTCCTTGAAAGGAGCTGAAGGCAGCATATACTCTTCATTATGCTTCCATGCTTGATCCATTTTCCTTGGAGAGGGAACAGGAAGAGTCCACCTATTGTATTTATAACACTTGCCACCATAGCGTTTTCTTCAATGACTGATTGAATTATTAATCTCCTTTCTAATTGAGCCATGAGAGGACCTCCCTAATATAGGGTTCTTCCAAATCCTTTTTTTCTCATCATTGCCAATGAGGAACTTTACCAAATTTTTAACTTTGTCGCTCACATTTAGGATACCTTTCCAAGCCTATTAGCAACATCGAGGCATACAACAAGCCCAAATGTCACTTGTTCCACATTACTTAGCCAATATCCTAGTAGACACAAAGTGACTCTGGATTAATGACTAAGGACTGGAATTTGTTCATAAGGCCCATCTCATTCCAATGTGTGAGTCTTCTCATACCTCACTTTTCCATAGGCTTGCAAACTTTATTCCAACTAATCGGGTGCACCAATGAACCCAAAGATGGACCTTTCCAAAGAAAATTACAGAAAATCGACTCAATTTTTTTTACAGCTTTACAAAAGATATAAAAGGTAGAGGAACAATAAATTTGATAAGAATTTAACATCGTGGCGAGAAGCTCAAGGTAGGACACTTATCTGTCTTTGTTTTCAAACTCCGTAGAAGGGACGGTGTGTTAACGGAACATACTTTTCAATAAGTTTCACCTTCATGTCCTCCCATGTGAGGATGAGCTTAATTAAAAGAGATCCAATACGGCGTTCTATGCGTGTCCAAAAATTGTTGGCATTACCCTCTAACTTTGTCTTCGTTAGCCTAATTTTGTACTCATTCGGTATGCCATGCCAATCAAAATACTCCTTTACACTAGACAACCACTCCACGAAGGTTTTAGGTTCCATCCATCCCTCAAAATTTGGAATCTCATCCCGAATAGATTTTAGAAAGTTCTCAGTAGGTCGTACTCGGGTTCACGATGATGAGGGTATCTCCTAACTTTATTTCCATCCAAACCATTGGAAGTCTGACTATGGTGCAGATTTGGCGGACTTTTAAAGCCTCATGTTGATTTTGCATTTGGGCCTAGAAATCCGCCTAATTCATGGTCAATTTGGCCTCAAGTTCAAGGGCTTCTATCCTAGCAGGATCGATGACTATGCAAGACAAAACAATATGAACCAACAATGGAAGAAGACTTTTATAAAACACTAGATGTGCAAGACAAATCTAGATGATGCAAGACAAATCTGAAATGATGAAAACAAATCTGAATTGATGCAAGACAAACAATAAAAGAAATAAACCCTAGAACCTATATGAACACCGACAACCCTAAACTAAAATTGTGCTTTGATACCAAATTTAATGTGGGAACTTACTAAATGCAATGCTAGGGCTGAGATTAAAATTAAAATTAATTCAAGCAATTTAAATAACAATTTTTTGAATAAATTATCACTAGAAATTCAATTAGATAATTTAATTATGACCCAAGATAGCGTTACTTTTCGTATACGTTCCCTATCGGATGTAGAAGACTAGGGTTCTTATGAACGACTAGATCTCTGATAGCTTTAGGTCGTCGAACGAACTCGCAAGCGGGTTCTCTCGATACCGTACAAAATAAAAGGTTAATCGATGATTTAAAGAAGATAGGAAGGCTTTTTTTGAATTTTTATGAGGTAAATAGGCTAGATCTGGGATTTAATAGAGAAATAATAAACTAGGGTTACGCTACTTACGCAATCGTAGATCAAAAGAGGATAGAGATGGAAGAAGAGTTGGCCTCACACCAAACCGCACGCGGGATGAAGAATAACTCTCCATTTTGAGAAAATCACACCCTCACGAAAGTTTAAAACTCTCAAAGTTGCAAAAGCAATTTTCATTAACCAATAACTCTTAATAAAGTTGTTTACAAGCCTTTAAATAGGCTAACCAAAACCCTAATACGAAATTAGAAGAGTCCTAATGCAAATAAAATACAAAATGGAAATTTTGACTAAAAAAAATGAACTTCAGCCAAAATTCGATCGATAGGTTGATCAATCGAATCTGGCGTCGATCGATTGATTGGGGAATTAATTAACTTGTCAGAAACCGCTAACTACAATCGATCAATCGAAAATTCTGGCTTGATCGATCAACTGGGAAACAATAAAAGCGCTTTGAATTTATTTCCACTGTCCCAATTCGATCAATCAGTTTGGCTCGATCAATTGACCCAGTTATTCCTCAGCTCTGCGAATCGGCTTCTTTCGGACCAATTATCGTTCTTCTTTCGCTTTCAATACGTCACTGTCGGCTGCTTGAATCTGATGTCCCCTTCACACCTCTTGTTAGGGCTAATTTGCTCATAACTAGAGATATAGAGTGGGCAAATCTTATGCTTGGTTTTGAGCAGGTGATTTTTTGTGTAGTTATTTATATTTTCCATAGATATGCGCATGAAAGTGCGTAATGTGACATCACTGTGGTCAATATTCAAATTGTATATGTATATTGTTATGGTGTTGCATTGCATATGTTAAGAATATAGATCAAAATAGAAATTTGAAATGGTAGTAATGTAGGATGGGGAAATCAAATGTTTTAGATTATAGTGTCGAAAATTTTGAAATATTGCTTTGAGACGTCAATGTACTTTAGCTTATTTACTGAATTCTTATCTTGAATGAAATATTAATTTCTTCCTGTTTTTGTATCTATTATCCCACTAGATTTTAAACTTCTTGGTTTATATTATTGATAAGCTCTGAGCTTTCAAATTTTCTATGGATCTTGTCTTACTAAAATGACTAGAGAACACTGAAAACAAGTATTTGATGGAGATTTTTTTCCTTGTTTGTATATTTGCAGGCCAAGGTAGCACTTCTTCTTGCTAGGGCTAATTTGCTGATCACTAGAGACGTAGATATAAAGTTGGAAGATCTTATTCTTGAGCAGGTGATTTTTTGTGTAGTTATTTATATTTTCCATAGATGTGCACATGAAAGTGCGTAATGTGACATGACTGTGGTCAAATATTCAAATTGTATATGTATATTGTTATGGTGCTGCATTGCATATGTTTAGAATATAGATCAAAATATAAATTTGAAATGGTAGTAGCGTAGGATGGGGAAATCAAATGTTTTAGATTATCGTGTGGAAAATTTTGTAATATTGCTTTGAGACGTCAATGTACTTTCGCTTATTTACTGAACTCTTATCTTGAATGAAATATTATTTTCATTTTTGTATATATTATCCCACTAGATTTTAAACTTCTTGGTTTATATAATTGATAAGCTCTGAGCTTTCAAATTTCTATGGATTTTGTCTTACAACTATGACTAGAGAACAATGAAAACAAGTATTTGATGGAGGTTTTTCTAGTTCCTCTCGATCTAGTTTAGCCTCTTATGGTGCATCTGCATACCTATTTACCATTTTTGTTTTTCTTGGGCTGTCAATGTAATGGGACTGCATGAAGTTCTGTTTCTAATATTGCCAGCATTAGATGTTTTAGGAAATCGATACTGGATGTACAATTAGAGAACCAATGTTATTACAACTAAAACAATATGCTCCTTTGCGTCAAACAACCAACCACTAACATAGATTTGTTTGTGAAAATTACTTGATCTTGAGTCATCCATTTTTTAGTTACATCGTACATGAATAAATTTTTTCATCAAATTTCACTATTTTGGCATACCTGTTCTCTACTTAGTTTATAAGTATTTCTTGAGCATCAAAATTAGTCCCTGAATTTTTTATTCAATCAGTAACCGTATTTGTTACAATTGCAGGAGAAACGTTTTACTATAGTAGATGCGTGCTACCTTTAATCGGTATATAACTACTGTACTTCTTTCAAATGACTTGAAGTTTTTCATTCGTATAATTAAAGCTAAGACAATACAAGCTTCGTGCTAAGCACGTTTAGAATTATCTGAATATTTATGACATCAAATTCTGATTTCTTTCCAGCCGGTGAATTTTATCCGTGAGCAAAGTAATGTCATCTTTAGGCAGGTATTGTACTTTTCCTCATTTCTTTTCAAATTTAAAGTTTTGGCTCAGCCAATTTTATTCTACCACTTAAAAGTTTCATGTCTATGCTTCTTACTGCCTCTGATGTTTTCTTTTTTCTTTTTCCTCTCAGTGATTATCATAATGATTTATATGCCATGCTGCATGTTTCTTAATTTTGATATTGGCCATTATGAAATTATGGTGATTGTGCGGTATGAGTTAGAAAATGCTTGTGTATTCAAACATGGCTTCCAAGGATTAGTTGTCAATTGCCCCGGGAATGAGTGAAACAGAGTTGACTTGTAAATACCAGACTCATGCGTGTCATTATTAAATTTCCTTTCCATAATTTATAAATGCCGATTTCTTTGGTATCATCAATTTTCACCAACATTGAGCCTACTTGTCTGAGTTGTACCTAGTGATTTAAAAGGTGAACAACAAACATGTGGCATCCGACACTCCTGTGTGGCGACACGTAGGCTCACTTGACAAATTTTCTAAAATTTTTAATTTTAAAGACTATAAAAAGTTAAGGAAAGATGGAGAGAATTAACCAAAGAATTTGATATAAAGTACAAATTCAACACACAATCCAATGGGTATTGATTATTAAGTAAACATAAAAAAATATAAGTTTGTAACTAGTTCTAAAGAAGTATTCAATTCCAAACATGTGTAAATCACAAGTTACAAATTAAAAGTTAATAAGAAATGCTTGTCTCAATTCAATTAACAAATTTACATTCTTAGTTGAGGTCACCCTCCTCTATTTAATCATTGTCTTCATCCTTCAAATGTTTTTGGAGAGCCTCATCACCATTGCTCTATTTGTCATTGCCTCCTTCGTTAAACTCGTCCGCAACATCCACAAGAGCTATACTTTTACCTTTATATTTCTCTACCTATTTTTGAAAGTAAGAAGTATTAATCATTCAATGTAGCTGAAAAATTAGAAACTTGAAAAGTTAATAAGTTGAAATTGAAAATACACTCACTTCAAGTTTGAGCAGTCTTCTTTCCTTTAGAGCAGTCTTCCCTCCTTTAGAAGAAGTGGTAATCCTGGGTGAGATGTCTCTACTGGCTTCTCAGTTGGATCGAGATTCGTCATCACACAGGATATTGGGACATGGACTTCTTGCTTGACTGGGACATAATGCTGCAGCAGATGTAGCGTTGGGATGACTACTGGCTTCCTGGGTTTATGGAGTGTCCTTAATGTTTCTCTGGGCTGCTCTTTCATCTAGGGTTGCAGAGAGGGTGGAGACTTTGAAAAGTAGGAACTGGGCATGAGAATGGATGAGGGAAATGTGGTTGGGATTAGAGAACCAAAGAAACCAGATTGTTCCTTTTGCATTTGGGTCCTTGGAAAAGAAGGATTGACATTGCATGTTTTTTTGAGAACTTGGAGAGACCACCAGGTTTTCTAGAAAGAGGCTCAAGTATGGCTGAAACAGGAGGCTGTGAGATTTGATGAGGCCTTTTAGGTGCCTAGTTGTCGTATCATTCATGACCCCACGCATGTTCCAAACTAGGCCTTTATACATTGGAAGAAATGGAGTTCTTAGACTCGCTCAAGGGGCCTGGATTTGCAGCTTGGTTAGATTTCTGACTTAGTTGAGGAAGAATAGAACGAGATCTTGCAGTAATTGGAGCTCCGAGGTGATTCCAGCTTTGTTTTCGGTGTTGAAATAGGCTCTAACTTCTGCCTTTCTGGTGGTGCCTGCTCGAGCAACCTCGGTTGTAGCTCGAGTGAGATGGGCTACTCATAAAGGGAAAATTCTCGGGTTGAACTCACTCGAGCAAGTTTGGTTCTCGCTTGAGGGACCTACAGCCACCCAATGGTGTTAAGGTTCCGTAATTAGGAGTTTTACTTAGTTTGGAAGTTCGACTTCGGGTCTTCCATATAAGGGTAAAACTCTTGGACGAATTAAGGGATGTAGATTACTTTGTAAAGCTTTGGAAAACCTATCTAGGTTGTGTAGTGAATTGTTGCTACCCATGGACATAGGCAAGTTGCCGAACCACATAAATATTGTCTCGTGTGTGATTTGTTTTATTTCTCTTTTGTTTTGTGTTCTTATTTGATCATTCATCGTGAGATTGTTGGTTTATTTGAGAGCTTCTGTGCAACATTCGGTACTTAGATCTTTTTGCTATGACGTTGGTGAGACTGGCAGAGTCTGGCTCAAAAAGAAAACTAGACTCCTCTTCAATTTCAGAAGAAATTGAATTAGGAACAATTTCTTCCTGGCTGCTGCATGGTGAAACTGTGCACTGATCTTCAATGTTGTCAACATTATTCTCATTTAGTATAGAAGCCGAGTGAGCGTCACTGTTGGCTTTGAGGGATTACTAGCAAAGTTTGGATCAGCTGTGATGTTGGAGATAGGCCTTGCTTGCTCTCGTTGATTAAGCTCTGAAATTAGCTGTCGATAATAATCCAATCCCAATAAACCTAGTAATTTTAATGACTCATCTTGATTGTCAGATAGAATAGAATCAAAAGGGATTTGGATTAATCAATCCTTTAGGAGAGTTTGGGTTAAAAATGGGTTCTCGAAAGAGAGAGTTATTATTCTCTACGGCTTGAGATAGGGGGATAGATTTTTCAGGGATATGGAAGATAGGATCGGTAGTTGTGGTGATAGTAGAAGAGGTTGGATAGGACTTATCTGGTTTTATCTGATTGAGGGTGGGGGTTCTCGGATAAGTGCAAATCACGTTCTGCAATGGACACATTGGGCTGTGGGAGATCAATAGAGTTGTTGGGATTGCTCTTTGGTGGCTGGTGGCAAAGAGCAGCTCTCTGCTCTGGCGTAGAGCACTTTAGTATGGGATAATGGTTGCAAGTGCTCTTACCTCTTTCGGAGAGGAAAAGGCTGAATTTTGTTATTTTTAAAGAGCAATTTAAACGTGCGTTGTTAAGTGGGCTGCTCTTTGCTTCCAAAGAGCAATCCCAAACATAGCTTGACCTAACCCCATAGATTTGATGGTACAGTGGACTTGTTGGCTTTCATGCTTGCGTTATTGGATCTGACTCATTGGCCTTTCTAACTTGCAGGATTTGATCAATTGACTAATTGATTTTGTCAACTTGCATTATCGGATTGTTGACTCATTGACTTTTTTAGAGTGGGTAGCCTGCTCAGATGAGGAGATCGTTGAATCTTTGATTGGGCGATTTGCAACCATGGATCAAAATATCGAAATTTCGATACGTATCGTCCTGAACTCCAAGACGATACGTATCGTCCGATACATTTGATGTATCGTTTTGGTACAATATTTTTTTTCAAAAAATCCCAAAAATTAAATTATCGGACGATACATTCAAATTATCATTCGATAATTTGAAATTATCATCCGATAATTAGGTTATTTTGGTGGGTACCTGATAAAAACCATTTTTATCGTATCGGGGACCTCAAAAAACGATACGTATCGGTATCGTCCAATATTTTGACCCATGTTTGCAACAGGCTTCAATGGTGAAGAACTAAGCAAGTCGATGAGAGGAGATGTGGAGGGCCTTGCTTCAGCATTATTTGGGTTTGGCAGAGAACCAAATTGGATGTGTTTTGGCTTCCATAGTGCATTTTGTGTTTTTAGAGGTGCTGCTTTCTTTGAATTTCGGCATATCTCAGCTCTGTGTCCTTGTTTTTTACAAGATGTGAGATACCAAGGTAAGGGACTATAGAGAACCTTTTGCCATATACCATTGTTACCAACTCCTATCCGTACCCTATCTGGATAAGTCTTTTCAAGATCAATGAGAACGCAGACTCGGGCTTCATTGACTTTTGTTTCATGCTTTGTTGCATTGTCTATGGCAAGTACTTCGCCAATGAGACCAGCTATGGAACATAGATTGATATCCTCGCAATAGAGGAATTGTAGTACTTCGCCAACCAGGAACCATGGGTCAAAATACCAGGTATCGGATACGTATCGTCCGAGCTCAAAACCGATACGTATCGGACGATACGTATCGAAATAGTAAAATACCGGACGATACATTGAATGTATCGTCCGAGTATATGCATACAAAATGGCGATACGGTACATTGAATGTACCGTATCGTCCTAGTCCAAAACCGATACATATCGGTATCAGACGAAATTTTTACACCCATGCCAGGAACTAATGATGGATCTCCATCGGAGGCTCTCCAGAAAGGTGCAACCATTGGGTGCACGTCACATCAGGTTTACGTGGCATGCAGCCAATAGGAGCTCGAGTAATGAGCTTATGTTCCATGACTTGAGTCATATAATCATTTCCCTGTATATAAAAATATATGTTCCCTTCCGTGGCAGCATCCATTCTAATGGCTACCTTCTTAACAACTTTAGGAAGGATGGTCTTCCTGTTAACTTCCTTATGTTAAAAAATCTCTGATTTAGTTTCATCCAAACATTCGAAATAGTGGCAGCAAGGGTGATTTTTATATTGCCAATGATATTCTTAGACAGAGAAGAGGGTGTTTCTAACCAATCTCCACACCCAGCTGGTGTAGGTATATCTAAAGAATAAATTATCATTAGTTTCAGTCTATTCCCAGCACAAAACATTGAGTTAAACCACCCTTGTTTTATAAGGTTCTCTAGGGTCATTAACTTCCACTTAATTGCTAACCAAGCAAAGAAGGATTGCTTCAAAATGTTTAGTGTATGCCATTGGAATTTATTCCACCAACCTGCGTATCATGGGGTCTTATTGAATGCCAAGCCGATTTAAAGGTGGAAGCAAGGATAAAAATATCGAGCCACTCACTGGAAACCCGAAATCTGTCAATGCGGCTAAGGGACGGCACCTCTTGCAGGCTGGACCATATCATCATGGACCTAATCGACCTTGGGCAAGTTGTCATAGCAGTCGATTCTTAGATTAATTGACACATGGAGCCTAGCTGATTTGAGCGCATGGTGAATCATGTGTTCGAACGCATATCCCCGAGTATACACACGAACCCACACATATATGGGAAATGATCTCTTGCATGAGTCCTGGAAAATCCATGACTCGAGCTCTTATTGGCTGCATGTCATTTCAGTTGTCTTTGAAAAGTTAACTGAATTGACATGCACCAACGAGAGCTCAAGTCATGGGTTTATGGTCCATGACTCAAGTGAGTGATCATCACCCTATATATATATATATATATATATATATATATATATATATATATAATGGTTTTTTATTTGAACATTTTTAATAAATTTATATTGGAGGTTTGTAAATTTTTTTTCTTATGTAATTAATTCAGGAAAATTCTTAAGAATGGGCGGGATTGGGAATAAAGGTACTTCTTTACTTGTTTATATATTTAGTACTTCTAATTACTGTTATGCAATTTTTGTTACTTTGCATTTTGACTACAAATTTTTATTTGTCATTACAACACTTCATATGCGGCAAATATGTCTCCCAAAAATCAAAATGGCCACACAGACTTTTTAAATCGTATTAAACTTTTAATAAACTTAAACTAATTTGCGATTCTCTCGTGTAGAGACGATGCACCCAATCTATCTCAAAAGGTTCTGTTGAAACACTTTTTAAGATAAATAAGAGATGGTGAAATGATTTAGGAGATTTTAAAGACATTATACAAATATTTGGTGATATAAATAAGATTTACATTGGAATACCATAATTTCTCCAACAAAAGTTTAAGTAACTTTCACTTCAATTTTCAAATAATAAAATTAATTGTGATATCGATCATATATATAAAATGGATCCCCAGGGCGTGGTCGGAGGGTTTCAACCCTAGGATGTGATCCATTTGGGCTACCACGTGGCACCCAATTGTGAAGTGACTCTGTTCCCCTATGGCACACCCTTTGTAGGCTCTTTTGCCCTTCAAATCATAGGTCACATACTGTGGTTCATCCAACAAAAACAGTGCATGTTTTTTTTTTCCAACTTTGATATTGAATTGTAGAAAAGGATCTTCAAATTTATTTTTTTTTCTAAATGATACCAGGTCCACCTTGAGCAACTAGTCATGGCACTAAATCTTCATATTGAGTGTCACATGGAGCCCAGCTGACCACATTGTAGGATTCAAGCCCACCACTTCGCGAGGATCCAACTTCCTATATATATATATATATATATATATATATATATATATATATATATATATATATATATATAGGAAAAGGTGGAGGTCCTCTAGTGGAGTAACTTAGATAGGTACTCCAACATTACATTTGATGCTACGTGGCCACACAAAATACTGTTCTGGTGCCACATGGAGCTTCAGCAGGCTGTATCTCCAAGCCCATTTACCTGCACACTGTTGCTTCGATTTCTTGACCAAGAGCCACATGTTCTCGTCCCGCTCCAGCTGAAGTTTATCTTAAAAAGGGGATGAATCCTAATGGGTTTTGGGCACAAAATTCTAATGGATTTTGGGAACAACGCAAATCTGAGCAAATGCAAAGCGGGATTTTACAGTGGTTGGGCTATCAATGTGGACCAGGGTCCCTCCCTAAGAACTTCCAATCTGACTCGAGATTTCCTACGACCAAAAATATAGAGGAAGCCTGGGCAGTTGAATATGAATGGTACAGATGCCAATAGATCTCTTTGGCTTTACAATATGATCCCACTTCCTTAAAACTAGTGGTCTGTCCCCTAAGGTCAGACTCCAACACGAAAATAGATAGAGCATCCTCTTTCAGGCTGAATTTGAATACGACTAAACCTATTCTCAATTGAACTGCACATTACCTTTCACCACATCCTCTAGATGGCTGCTATTAGTCCTTGATAATAGGGTCTTCTTCCAAGAAGGAACCGATCAGTGTGTTCTTCCATCTTTGATCCTCCTCCAAAATCTCTAATTCTAGGTAGAAAATTACCTCCTTGTCGGAGCAGCCAATTATAAATTCCAGTTTCTTGAATGAAGATGCTGAGTAATTGCTCTGCTAATCTGAGTGAAACAAAGAGATCAATTTCCTAGGATTAGCCGAGTACCAAATTAGATTCCATTTCATGTTGGGCATAGATCATGGGCTTAGAGTGTACTTCATTTTGCCACAATGTGAACCTTGTAAAATTGATCTTACATGCAATTTTTTTATGATTGGATTACATGCAAAATTGACTTTGCATGTCAAATTTGGGTGTAAAATGGTTGTTCATTTGGTTGCAAAATCTCCTCGTATGCGAAAAGATGAAAGTGGTGTGTGCAAACTTTAAACATGTTTGCCAAAGAATAACTCAATGACTATATTACTATCATACATATTTAAATGGTAACATTCGTTCTAATTTTATTATGGTCATTTTTTTCTTAAATATTTAATGAGAATATTATAATTTTATTTAATTTTGTAGAAGATGGAGTCACAAGGGTCTACCGAATCAAGTATTAAGTCGGACCCGACTCGGTCGAGTCGAAATGTAGGGTATTTTTACGTGTAACCAAAGATATGGAGAAAGTATTTATACAAACTGGACCGACAACTACCAAAAATGAGCTGCATAGAAGAACATCGAAGGACATTGAAATTGATAGCGAATACAACTACTCTTGTAAGCCTCTAATTTTATTATGGTCATTTTTTTTCTTAAATATTTAATGAGAATATAATAATTGTATTTAATTTTGTAGAAGATGGAGTCACAAGGGTCTACTGGGTCTACCGAATCAAGTATTAAGCCGGACAACTCAGTCGAGTCGAAATGCAAGGTATTTTTATGTGTAACCAAAGATATGGAGAAAGTATCTATACAAACTGGACCGACAACTACCAGAAATGAGCTGCATAGAGGAACATCAAAGGACATTGAAATTGATAGCGAATACAGCTACTCTTGTAAGCATAAGCAATCACTAGTCACTTGGTTTACACTTCAATAAATGATAGGGATCACAAACATGGTATCAAGCATATTGATAGCGATACGTATCGGTGTTTTGGCCAACCGAATTATTCCGAATTTCCGAATAAAATTTGAATTTTCTGAATAATTCACCATTTTTACGAATTATATGCAAAATAAAATGACTTTTTTCCATTTTTGGTCACAAACCCTTTTTTCGAATTTTGACTGTATTTTTCCCAAATTTGACAAATTTTGCCATATTTTTTTGAATTTTTTCTAAGCCGAACCTTGACTTGGTCACTAGTTTAATCAGCTTCCACAAACTCTGTAGATTATACGTTAGTAGAAATCCCACCTTATACAGATATCATCCTCAACTTCTGATATTATAAACCACTGTTCTGAAAATCGCCCGGGGCGGCCCGATTTAGGGTTGGGCGGACTCCGGGGATTTGGGGCCCCAGGGCGCCCCGATTTAGGCTTGGGCGGACTCCGGGGCGGACCGGATTTGGGGCGCCTGCCCAAGCTGCCCGGGCGGCCGCCATGGACCCGACCCGAGCCGCCTGGACCCTCCCCAGTCGCCTAGTCCTCAATTTTTTTTTTTTATCTCCTATGTTTTTCTTTTTCCTCAGTTTTTCTTCTTCTTCCTCAGTTTTTTATGATCTTGATTCTTGCACAACACTTTTTTATCGGCAATTGAGCAGTGAGCACAACTCTTTTTTTTTTCCTTTTCTTTTTTTTCTTCCTCCTATTCTAGCAAGTGGCACAGATATATATATATATATATACCAATGATTTCAACGAACCCTTGAATTTAAGAACACTGTTATAAACCATCCCATTCATCATGATACTCATGCTCTTGCCCTACAAGTTTACATTTCGAACAATAATGTAGCTTTCATAAGCTGCTTTTATAAGTTAAGTATTTGCAATTGAAGATTCTATCTTCACAACCAAGGTTTCACTATTAAAACAATTGACTGTCTTAAACTGGATGATGGAGATCGTTTTTCGGCCCATTCTTCCACAACTGTTTCATGAGATCATGGCCCTCCTATAAGAAATGCCCATTTCATGTAAATCACATTCCCAAAAGTTACTCGATTACTCTCGTCATCGTATGCTATGCTCACGATCAATTTTAGAGATGTTTGCCACGTGGAATCAAGATTCAACATTCTGATAGGTTGGCCATGATATTCAAATATATTATGTGGAAGGACGAAAAACAATCTCTGTTACCCAATTTAAGGTTGTCAATGTTTAAATGGTGGAAACCCTGGGTATGGAGACCGAGTGTGAAGTTGCAAACCGCTACCCTTGTCGGTCTTCAATGCTACACAATAGATGCTGTGAACCTCTGTACTAAACTATACATTACAGTAGCTATAACAATCCCGATTTATGCGTCATATCTGGAGATCCTCACTTATATAGCCTAGGATCAGGCTGAGTTTAGAACCAATGTGGGACTAAAACATCCCATTTGGCAGGAACAAAGCACCCCATTATGGGAACTAGGTCACAACCTGCCTCTACTCCTCTCTAGAGCCACTACTTCTTTAAATAGTAGCTCGATACAGATGCTTCAAAAGATTTAGTGATTGGTTAGTACTTTAGGATGCTTTATACGATGTCCACCTTTATGCGCAATGTTTCCTTGTTTTGACAAGTCAAACTTGGGGTATAGATTTGGAGATCCTTAATTAAGACATGCTATTCTTTTAGGAAGATAATACAAATCCTTGTGAATTCTTAAGGCTCCAATTGGGGCTTGCCAAATGTTTCACACTTAGAAGCCTCAATTGACTATTTTTTCTACTGGCACAATTGTTGCATGAAGACCATTTGTCTAATCTAAGGGTTGTCATTAGAGGAGAGAAACACAAGTCTTTGTGCTATTGAATGAACCAATAGGAGCTTGCCATGTAGCCCTAGCTACCAAATTGCCTATAAATAGAAGCTTTCTCCTCCAACCAAATGGCTAGAAATTGTTAGAATTTTGCAACTTTTAAATCTCTAAACCCCAGTTCTTTCGTAGCCATCTCACACCCTTAGCTCAAATATAGATCTAAATCCAAACCCTTAACCCAATTCTTAGAGCTCATAGGTCTCTAATCCTCCATCACACCATCTATAGCCTCTCAATTCAAGCCACCGATCAAGATCAAGACTCCTAAATCCCCCTTTATAATTGCATTATTTATTTATTTTTCTTCTCCTTGCCCCTTTGTTAAGACCTTGCCGCCAAAATTATCGTGGATTAAGGCTTAACTTAGTGGTCCAATTGCCTTCGGACAAGGAGAAGCTCCCCCAAAATTTCAGTGTAGAATTTAGTCATTTTTTCCTTTTCTCTTAGCCGTTACTCTACCCATTTGGTGTACCGGCTCACTTAGGGAACCGGGTGGGGACTCGTAGGACCTTTCTCTCCATGGGGTTGGAGATCTACATGGATATTTGGTTGGAGATCTACATGGATATTTGATTAATCCACAACGTATTCAGAATCTGTGCTGATTTTAGGGCCACTTTTTGGGATCTATAACATGTGAAATCGAAAACTGACCGTCTGATGGTACGTTCATGGCCTCAAGATCCTTCTGTGGCATAATGGATCGAAACATGATCTCCATCATTTGATTTAAAGCAATCAATGATTTCAGGCAAACATGGACCTATGAGTGATTGGGTATGGCATAGTAATTGATATATTTACTATTATAAATTTAATATAAGTATGAAATTAATATATATATATGGAAAAGGTGTCCGTCCTCCATGGGAGGACAATCACCGTCCTCCAAGCTTCCACGTGGCATCCAAAATATTTTTTTGATTCCACGTGGAGCTCGGGTGCATTGCTTAGATCATCTTTGAAAAAAAAAATTGAAAACTCATCTCCACTGTGTGTTTTTTGAACCGTGAAATGTGGATCAATGAAACCCGTCAAACTTTGACTTGTGGGTTTAAAAAGTTTTTTTCGAATTTTTTTTTTTTAATATTGATCTATTGATCTATACCATCCACTTGTGCTCCATGTGGCACCCAAACAGTGATTTGGATGCCACGTCGAGCTCCATGTGTATCTTGGAGGCCGGTCACCGTCCTCCATTGGAGGACCTAAGCGGCTCCCTATATATATATATATATATCAATTACGATGCCGTAACAGACTTGAGAAAGATGATCTTAGCCCATTTGATGCACAAATCAGTTATGAAGTCATTTTTAAGTTTAACTATGCAATCATTCCCCTATACAGTTATACCATTGATACCTGCAAGTACGACTCCCTTCATCTTCTTCACTCACTTTCTCATCTTTCATTCGGTTCTGCTGCTTCTTGCTTCAGGCAACTAACTAATTGCTGTTCCTTTTATTTTTTATTATAGTTTAATAAATTTTGATTTCTTTTACAGGTACAAAGAAGAACTGCTGCAACTGCAAGGTAAATAACTTTGTTTTTTCTTTCTTATGATTAATTTATTTTTTACAAATTTTGCAAATATTCGTTTTAAATTTGTATGAATAGATTAGAATCTCTTTTCATTTTTCTTAGTTTCTGTGTTTTTTTATATGCTATCTTTTTAAAATCTCGATCGAGATTCACATTTTAATATACCTTTTTCTGTTATTTTTTCTTGAGAATGTGTGTTTTTTTCTCTTTTTATAATAGTAATCTATATGAAATTGAGGATTCATTCTTGTCAACCGGTGTTTCATATGGTCACTGTTGACTGCTTTAGATCAACTGATGATCATTTTCCACCTCAATCTTCGATCATTCGATTTTGAGATCGTGGATCTATGATTGAACGGTCAGATTTAACCATGTGAAAATGAAAGATGAACTCCATTATAAGGTTCAGACTTCAGAGTAGTTGCAGATTCAGCAAAGTAAACGAGGTTTACAATGGAAAATTGGAACCTATATATTAAAAATCCAAGACGCATTTCATTCAACGACAGAGATGCACCTACTACAGATCTCGAAAAGTGAATCAGTTTTAAATTAAGGATGCAATGTTTGAACTGAAACTCGAAACTTAGCTGAAGGAAACCGATCAACTGCCAAAAAAAAAAGTAGATTTAGATGGATTCGAACCAAAATTTTTGGGTTTCGGTTCAGTTTTGATTTCAATAATTAAAACAAAATCAAACTCAGACTGAACTGATCTGTTTCGGTTCAGTTTCAGTTGGATTCCGCTAAAAGGAACTTGCAATCCGTGCTCCACATGTCTTTTAGGGGTGGTTTTTTTTTCAGTTGGATTCTCCATCGTCTGATTTCTGGGAGCTAATAGGCGCCAATATAGTGACGCTTTTTTATTATTGGATAATTTTTTTTCCCTAAAGTTTTATAGGAAAAAAGGACAGTGTTATATAGTGGACATTTTTTATAGACAATTTTGCAGACAGCTTATGTGGCATGATTTTACTGCGTGAATAGACCAAGAACTTTTAACTACATCTAGAGAATCAGGTCTTCTTGCCCAGAATTTTTGAAATTTTGAAATTTAAAAGTCCTGGGGTAGGAAGTCTGGTTGGAAGCTTCAATTAATATAACAGTGCTCAGAAGCTAGTCTAGCCAAGTGTGTGATTTTTGGGTGACCAATGGAAGACAACCAACTGTTGTTTATGAGGCAGCCATCCAGTCCAACCCCAAATGCGAGCCAAGCCATGCTTATTGTTGCACCAAGTGAATCTATTGCCTGAATAGCCTGGGTCTATTAGAGCTAATGAGTTCATGAAATCTAGAAAATGTGCTACAGATAAATGATTAGGAGAGTCACCACCTTGTTTTTCAGAAGCATTAAGTAGGGCATTGAAGTCACCAGCTGTGAGGATGAGAAGAGGGTTGTTGGTGAGTAAATGGATGAAATCAGAGTAAGTTTGTAATCTGCCATTGATTGTACAAGCATTACGAATAATGAGGATCAGTGTAGGCTGGGAGTGTATGGAGACTTTGAAAAGTAGGAACTGGGCATGAGAATGGATGAGGGAGATGTGGTTGGGATTAGAGAACCAAAGAAACCAGATTGTTCCTTTTGCATTTGGGTCCTTGGAAAAGAAGGATTGATGTTGCATGTTTTTTTGAGAATTTAGAGAGACCACCAGGTTTTCTAGAAAGAGGCTCAAGTATGGCTGAAACAGGAGGCTGTGAGATTTGATGAGGCCTTTTAGGTGCCTAGCTGTGGTATCATTCATTACCCCGTGCATGTTCCAAACTAGGCCTTTATACATTGGAAGAAATGGAGTTCTTAGACTTGCTCAAGGGGGCCTGGATTTGCAGCTTGGTTAGATTCCTGACTTAGTTGAGGAAGAATAGAACGAGATCTTGTAGTAATTGGAGCTCCGAGGTGATTCCAGCTCTATTTTTGGTGTTGAAATAGGTTCTAACTTCTACCTTTCTGGTGGAGCCCGCTCGAGCGACCTTGGTTGTTCATCGAGCGAGATGGGCTATTCATAAAGGGCAAATTCTTGGGTTGAACTCACTCGAGCGAGTTTGGTTATCGCTTGAGGGACCTACAGCTGCCAGTGGCGTTAAGGTTCTGTAATTAGGCGTTAGTTTGGAAGTCCGATTTTGGGTCTTCCATATAAGGGTAAAACTCTTGGACGAATCAAGTGATGGTGATTACTTTGTAAAGCTTTGGAAAACCTATTTAGGTTGTGTAGTGAATCGTTGCTACCCATGGATGTAGGCAAATTGCCGAACCACATAAATATTATCTCTTGTGTGATTTTTTTATTTCTCTTTTGTTTTGCTTTCTTATTTGATCGTTCATCGTGAGATCGCTGGTTTATTTTTGGCAGAGTTTGGCTCAGAAAGAAAACCAGTCTCCTCTTCAATTTCGGAAGAAATTGAATTAGGAACAATTTCTTTCTGTCTGCTGCATGGTGAAATTGTGCACTAATCTTCAATGTTGTCAGCATTATTCTCATTTAGTATAAAAGCTGAGTGAACTTCACTGTTGGCTCTGAGGGATTACTAGCAGAGTTTGGATTATCTGTGATGTTGGAAATAGGCCTTGCTTGCTCTCTTTGATTAAGCTTCGAAATTAGCTGTCAATAATAATCCAATCCCGATAAACCCAGTAATTTTAATGATTCATCTCGATTGTACAGATAGAATAGAATCAAAGGGATTTGGATTAATCAATCCTTTAGGAATTTGGTTTGAAAATGGGTTCTCGAAAGATAAAGTTATTATTCTTTGCTGATTGAGATACGGGGATAGATTTTTCAGGGATATGGAAGATAGGATCGGCAGTAGTGGGGATGATAGAAGAGGTTGGATAGGACTTATCTGACTGAAGGTTGGTTTTATCTGATTGAGGTTGGGGGTTCTTGGCTAAGTGCAAATCACATTCTGCATAATTGCAATGGAGGACACATTGGGCACTGGGAGATAAATAGAGTTGTTGGGCTTGCTCTTTGGAGGCAGAGAGCAGCTCTCTGCTTTGGCGTAGAGCAGTTTAGTATGGGACTATGATTGAAAGTACTCTTACTTCTTTCGGAGAGGAAAAGAGATGAAATTTGTTGTTTTTAAGAGCCAATTTAAACGTGCTCTTTTAAGTGGGCTCCTCTTTGCCTCCAAAGAGCAATCCCAAACATAGCCTGATCTGACCCCATTGATTTGATGGTTCAGTGGACTCATTGGCTTTCATGCTTCCGTTATCGGATATGACTGATTGACCTTTCTAACTTGTGGGATCTGATCAATTGACTAATTGATTTTGTCAACTTGCATTATCGGATCGTTGACTCATTGACTTTTTTAGAGTGGGTAGCCTCCTCGGATGAGATCGTTGAATCTTTGATCGGGTGATTTGCAAGTTGCAACAGGCTTCAATGGTGAAGAACTAAGCAAGTCATTGAGTGTGTTTGGGTTTAGAGGGCCCTGATTCAGCATTATTTGGGTGGCAGAGAATCAAACTAGATGTGTCCATAGTGCATTTTGTGTTTTTGGAGGGGCTGCTTTCTTTAAATTTCGGCATATCTCAGCGTTGTGTCCTTGTTTTTTTACAAGATGTGCGATACCAAGGTAAGGGACTATAGAGAACCTTTTGCCATATACCATTGTTACCAACTCCTATCCATATCCTATCTGGACAAGTCTTTTCCAGATCAATGAGAACGCAGACTCGGTTTCATCGAATTTTGTTCCGTGCTTTGTTGCATTGTCTATGGCAAGTACTTCGCCAATGAGACCAGCTAATGGAACATTGTTTGATATCCTCGTAATAGAGAATTGTAGTACTTCGCCAACCAGGACAAAATTATATGGACAAAACCATTGGCTGCACGTCACATCAGGTTGACGTGACATGCTGCCAATAGGAGCTCGAGTAATGAGCTTATAGTTCCATGACTTGAGTTGTATGGGCTGCGTATGGCATGGCTCTCTACTAGCCCCTGCCACATCAGAGCTCACCTGCTTTAGTTGGTTGACATTCTCTTTTCTAACTCCCTGCAAATGACGATTTACCTGCTCTAACACCAACGTCCCTAGCTCTCTTCTAACTCCCTACCGGAGCAAATAAAATCTGCTCTGGCAAGGAGTGAGTAGCGAGGAGGATAGAACTGTTGAACATGTAAATCTTGCATAAAATCTTGCTATGCAAGGAGTTATCAAGGAGAAGGGGTACTTGCTAAAGTAGGTAGCACGATGTTACCAAAGAGGATGGGAACCTGCTAAAGCAGGTGAACTCTGCTATGGTAGGGGCTAGCAAAGAGCTATGCCATACGCAGCCATAATCATTTCCTTGTATATAAAAATATATGTTCCCTTCCGTGTCAGCATCCATTCCAAGGGATAACTGCTTAACTACTTTAGGATGGATGGTCTTCCTATTAACTTATGATATAAAGTCTCTGATTTAGTTCCATCCAAACATTCCAAATAGTGGCAGCAAGGGTGATTTTAATATTGTCAATAATATTCTTAGACAGGGAAGAGTCTATTTCTAACCAATCTCCACACCCAGCTGGTATAGGTACAGCTAAAGAATAAATGAACATTAGTTTCAGTCTATTCCCAGCGCAAAACGCATCTAGCCACCGAGTTAAACACTCGTTTTATAAGGTTCTCTAGAGTGATTAACTTCCAGTTTATTGTTAACCAAGCAATAAAGGATTGCTTCGAAATGTCTAGTTTATGCTATTGGAATTTATTCCACCGACCTTTGTATCGTGGGGTCTTATCGAATGCCAAGCCAATTTAAAGGTGGAAGTCCCATTCAAACTAGGAATTTAGATAATTTTGTCCTCGAAAGGAGATGATGCAGCATATACTCTTCAATATACTTCCATGATTGATCCATTTTCCCTGGAGAGGGAAGTTATAACACTTGCCACCATAGCATTTTCTTCAATGACTGATTGAATCACTAATCTCCTCCCAAATCGAGCCATGAGAGGACCTCCCTAATATCGGGTTCTTCCACCTCTTTTTCTCATCATTGCCAATGAGGAACTTTGCCACATTTTTAACTTCGTCACTCACATTTAGGATAACTTTCCAAGCCTATGAGCAACATCGAGGCATACAACAAGCCAAAATGTCACTTGTTCCACCATACTTACCCGATATCCTGGTAGACCAAAGTGACTTTGGATTAATGACTAAGGACTAGAATTTGCTCATAAGGCCCATCTCATTCTAATGTCAGTTTTCTTATACCTCCCTTTTCCTTAGGCTTGCAAACTTTATTCCAACTGATCAAGTGCACTGATGAACCCAAAGACGGACCTTTCCAAAGAAAATTATAGAAAATAGACTCAATTTTTTTTCAAAGCTTTGCAAAGGATATAAAAGGTAGAGGAACAATAAATTTGATAAGAATTTAACACCGTGGTGAGAAGCTCAAGTCTTATCAGCACGACAGAGAAAATTAGCCTTTTAAGATTCCAATTTCTTTTGGTTCTTATCAATGATAGGAATTCATATGGTATAAGTCAGTCTTGAATAAAAGAGGTAGCCTCAAGTATTCCATAGGAAGAGTCTCCTTCTCAAAGCCCATAATAATTGTAATCCTCTCCTTATTTGTGCAAGTGTTACTGAAAAAGATCTTTTGAGCAATTAACTTGGGAGCCAAACAGGAGATGGAGCCGTTCAAGTGGCGTCTTGAACTCTTCAGCTGACCTAATGTCATCCTGAGAGACCGAGAGGGGATCGTCTGCCTAAATTAAAGGCGACACCAGAGGGAAGGAATTAGGTTTATGGATATGGATCTGATAAAATCAAGTCATCGTTGATCTTCATATCGTTAGATCGAAGTCGTTTATATAATTTAATTTAATTTAATTGTCAAAATCCGTTAGGGTTGGGTAAACGCTAGGGGAATGTGTGGTGTATGGATTTGTGTGCCAGATGGTAGACCAAAAGGGCAGCATTGTAGGGCTCAATTTCTAGGCTATCATCCTGTTGACCCCTTCTTAGCATAATATTTTTCATTCTACATATAGGACCCTATACCAATCCCATTGTCTCTATGTTTTAGGTTCTACATGACACCTAGTGTCCACATGATGGCTATTTCCTCTAGGGTATGCCCTACCAAATTTATGCGAAAAAATCTTACAAAATATATATCTAACAATATGAAAATAAACGGTAAATTGATAAATGTTTCACATTTCAATTTTTAGATCATTAACTACCATCAGATTAATGATGGCCGACATTTTTTTATAAAAAATAATGGATAACTTTGGGACTAAGTCAATGGCAGCCAAACTAGTGTTTAGGTGCCACATGGTGCATATCTACCCCCTTCTATGGCTTTTGGACCCTACCAAATGTTATAATGCTTATTATTATGAATTTGCATTCCTTGTAATGGGCTTTGGTATTGTCTTCTTTTGTGGGGTGGGGGTCTTCTCTTTTCTTTCTTTCTTTTGGGGCTAATTTACTTCTCGTAAATCTCCCTCTTTTACTGTTTTTTTTCTCCTTTCTTCTAATCAAGGTGTCAGCTTGGGTATCGGTCCATGGAGGACCGATACGAATTGGCCGATATGTGATACGTAAGCCAACTTTGAAGGACACATGGATGTGGGTGTCACATGTGATCTCCATCGTGCATTGACGTTTCTCTTGCCGTTCACTCTTCTTTAAAATCAAAATTAAGAAGGAAAACTGATTGCTTTCATGTCCCAACTCCTAAGGACACGAAACCCATCAACTGTTTCTATACTTTACACTCTAGGGACACTTTCTTTTTTGCTTTCGTGTCCCAACTTCCGAGGACATAATGTGGTGATTCACTCTTCACAGCGAAAGCCGTCACTGTTGTCCTGTCACCGCTTCACTCCTTTACTCGTGTGCCAAATCTACATAATGTGGCCATTCACTCTTTCATAACATGATCTGGATTGCTGTTGCAAACAAAACATTGGGAGGTGGGATACCTGATACGATCGGAACCGATACGTATTGGTTTGCCAGAAAACTGATACGTATCGCCGATACTACCTTGCTTCTAATGTAACCCTTCTTTGAAAAAAAATGGGTAAAGGTTGTTTATAAGTAGGGGTACGTGGTCAAATCTAGGCTAGTAGGAGTCCACCAGTAGCCAATCCACCAGCCGTGATCCTCAACTTGAACATGACATGTCTGTTTATTAACACCTTCCAACTGAACTAGACCCAACCCACTTAGTGAAAAGTGGGCTCGGGCCAGTTTTTTTTCTTTCAAAAAAGTAGGTTAAAATGTAAGGGAGGAGTCAGGTCAAATTAGGTCTGGTAGGTTTGAGGTCTAGTAGCGAAACACATTGCGAGGCACAAGAATCTCACCATACGTACCATGTGATTTGACACTCATGATCTCAAATCCTATGGTACGAAAGACTGGATCATAAGACAATTGCTGTTAGACTCAGCTGTCAAAGTCCAACTAAAACTAAAGGCGTGTTGGAGATACATGTTACTTATTAATTTAGATCATTTTTCGTACGAATATTTGGCGCCAAAGACCTTGTAATGATGACACATGTATTAAATAGCACATATGACTACTCTACGTGCCATAATACTTAAAACTGGCATGAGTACGTAGTTACCTAGCACCCAGTATGCGTACCGAATACTAGATCATTAGGTATCCAACCCGAGCATCACACTTCTAGTACTAGGATCATTTTCTAGGATGTCTGCCATGTGGAATCCACGTTATTTGGCGCTTATGATTTCAAGATCTATTATGTAAGATATTATTGAGGCTTATAATTTCAAGATCTATTATCAAAGATATTAGGTAGAAAAACTTTCATTAGTAATGGAATTCAATAGAGTCCTACTTCATCTAAAATAATTTGATTTACATGGTATACGTTAATTTTACATGGTGTTTGAGTGCTTTGAATCCAATGATGGAGATTAGTTTTTTCCTAATCTTTTACACTAGAGACCCTTGGATCATGGTACACCTATTTGACCATGCACATGTTAATTGCCCTTGAGACACATCCAAAAGAGTGACCTGAGTATCAAGTCAGCTAGCGCTTACCTAATATTAAATCATTTTCGAAGTTTGAGATCCCTCGTCAAAGAAAATTTTGGGTTTGCCACTGAGTTGAGCCAAATATAGGGGAGACAATTAGATTGGGTTAGTCGGGCCATGTTCGGGTCTGGAAACCTCCGCCCAAACCCAAACCTTTTAATAAATTGGGTCAGGATTTTCAACCCAACCCTATCTGTCGGATCAGAAATCGGAACCCAAACCTGGTCTGCGATTGACCTGTCAGGTTGACCCGACCTGTTTGCGCCCCTATTTATATGTTTGATAATTCTCTCTGTCTGACTGAGCATATTAGTCCAATTAAAAACCTTGAGGCATGGTGAAAAGATTATCAAACCCAAAGTTACTTAGTTCGCTAATTCTTTTGGTTTCAAGTTTAGGTTTGCAAATTCGCAGTTCACTATTACCAAGCGAACCCATTTTGTTAGGTGTAAAATGAGTTTAAAAGTATTTATTGCAGTTGTAAAAATTTGTACTTTGTAATACAAGAAATATAAATGATCACTTGATTAGCTATAAAACTTGAAACCATAACGTTTTTAGGTTCAACAAATTCTATCAAGCAAAGCGTGGTCATGATGCGATGGCATTTACATAGGCCCACATGAGTAGTATTAAGAACTCCCTTCGGCATACTGATGTTTATTTTGGTTTTATGTCTCAAATTCTTAATTACTAAGTACTCTCTCCCGCATAATTGGTTGATGTTTCTTTTGGTTTTATGTTACTTCCATTTCATAGTAAACTTGTCTAGATTTGGTAAATATTTCCGTATCATAGTAAACTTGTCTAGATTCGGTAAATATCGTCCCCTTAATTTTTTTAAATTTTATGTTTTTAAGGTGGAGATCTCGGCCATGAAAATTAAATTCTATTGAGATGGCTACAAGATACGGAGGATGATTTGACCGACCATCACCATGTATATGTGATATTTATGCCCCCACCATGTGTTAAAGTGATTCCTAACCCCTTAAGGTTTAAACATCCCAATTAGGACCTCGGTTCTGTCCATAATTGGAGAGCGGTGACTCTCCTCAATGCTCTACGCGGAGCTCCTCCAAAACACTATTTTGGTGCCACATGCGGCACAAGTGTATCTGTTTAGATCAATTATGATTTTTTTTAAAGCAAATGTTATATATTAACATATTTCAATGATATGAATTCCAAGACTCAAAAAATGAATATTATAAATGAGTCTTTTTATTTTTTATTTTTGATATAACAATGAACCTTAAGTCCTCGTGGTACCAAAATAATGTTTGGGAGTTAGAAAGAGTTCTGCATGGATCATTGGAGAACAACAAAACCCTTTTCCTTAAATATATTGAGACAATATTATATATTAAAAGTTAACTTGCATATTACTTTGTGTACCAAGATAAATTTTGGTTAATCCGGTACAACCACTTAAAATGTGTATGCTTTTTTTTTTTTTGTTGGTTTCTGTTGTTGTAATGTAAACCTATGCTAGTTGGCTAGCAAATGACCTATAATTACATGATTAGGTGTTACATGGATGAACGAGTCGATAACAATTACATATCTGCATTGCACCACAGTTTTTTGAGTGACAAAAACTGTTGACTGATTTGAATCAGACGAGTTTTTTGCTTCAATTTTTTCTCACAATAGATCTTAAGATCATGGCGTGCCCATTAGACGGTCAAATGTTGATTTCATATAGCGCACGTCCCTAAAAGTGAAGGTCAACTCCTTTTCCCATGATTTAGGTCACTTTTGGGGATGTGTACTATGTGGAATCCACATCTGACTATCTGATAGACCCGCCATGATCTTAAGATCTACCGTGAGGAAGATTGGAACAAAAAACAATCTCCATTGTATGTATTGAATATTTTTTAACTCTTCAATAATAGGACTAATCAAATGTAAATAGTTTCAACTATCAAGGAACCTTTATTTGCACCCACCTCTTTATTGAAAGCACCCACTTAATGATGTCCGACCTTCTGTTGGCCGGTAGCGTGCACCTTCATTAAGTGGGCACTTTTATTATAGGAAGCGGCTCTACTATTATACTCATATAGGTGAATTTATGAGGATATTTATGACTACATACTCCACTCAATAGACCTATAGAACTCATTTAAGAGGTAAATCCCAACCACTATTGTCACATAGCTTAGGTACTATCCGCACCATACGAACGGACTGAGAATTATATTCACAATTATCAGTGAATCTCTATAATTTATATTGTCATTTGAATTTGATCTTTGAGATCTCCCGTCCTCATGAAAGGTGACCGTTCTTAGTGATTTATTTCTTTTATTTGTTTGAGTCACATTCCCTTCAATGTCCTCTTAGTTTTCACCTTGTGGAGCAATTTGTAGAATGATAAAGATTTTCTACAACTATAAGTCAATTTCACCTTTTACCTAACAAAAGTGTCTCATATAATTTTTTTTTTTTTTTTAATGTCATTCGATATCAATTGTTAGAGCTATTGCAATTAATTCCGAGCCCATATTAAAGCAGAGAAGCTTCTCTTTCAGTTAAAAAGGCATAGCCATTCATGGCTATGGAATTCTCTGAAGAGTTTCAATCAAGGATCAAAATCTCGGTGTTTCGATATGTATTGTCCAGCTTAAAAATCGATACGTATCGGACGATACGTATAAGTTCCGGACGATACTTTTCAATTTTTTTTCCAAAAAAAAAATTAAAAAAAATCAAAACCGATAATTTGAAATTATCGGACAATACATTGAGCGATACGGACGATACGAATGATACATTGAACGATAATTTTACTGTTTTTTAAGGGGGGCGATAAAAACTCATTTTACCGTATCGTTATGGTCCAAAACAATTAGATATCTATCGTTTCAATCTACATCACTATATATCCTTCAAGAACAATCAGATATCTATCGTTTCAATCTACATTACTATATATCCCTCAAGAACAATCATATATCTATCGTAATGCAAATTATAGTTAAAATATTGTGCCATTTGTTCCCACATCTCGTTTGAATCCCCTTTACATTAGCATACTTCTTGTTTAAACATTTTTCCTTGAAAGGTTGTTTTTTTTTTTCTCCTTTAAATTCTCACAATTTTATTTTTTACTTATCCTTTATCACTTTTCGAGTCACTTGGCTTTTGATAAGAACATCCATGGATCAAAATTTTGGCCCAAATCTTCAAATTTCGGTTAAAATGTTTCGGTTTCGGTCCCCACCGAAACGAAATCGAGAACCCAAAATTTTGGCCAAAATCTTCAAATTTCGGCCGAAATGTTTCGGTTTCGGTTCCCACCGAAACGAAACCGAGAACCCAAAATTTCGATTCATAATGTATGGGAGTGAAGTTATCGGCTGAAATTTCGGTCCAGCCCAAAACCGAAATGAAATCCAAAAATTTGATCATTGAGAACATCTAATACTATCAATCTATATTACATGGTATGGTTCTCTCCCGAGATTATCTTACAATACTTGCAATAAGACAACTCTCTTCACTTCACTAAAAAATAATCTATTTGAGCTCTATTTGCTTCATTCTTAGAAGTTATAAAATATAATTTTTCTCTTAAAAGTATAAGCTATTGTTAGGTCTAAAGCTACTATAAATTAATGATAGTTTCTCATATAATTCCTTTCATTCAAATGATAATTTTCCTCCCTATGCGAGTCATATCTAATCACTATGCTATCACCATTGACATGCCTTATATTGATTCCTACATCGATTGCCAAATTCTTGTTTCACACTTTCAATGCTCTACCTTAAAAATTGTTGATGGATAAAATTAAAAGACCGCCAATAATTAATGAAATTACTAATAATACATCAATTAATTTTGTGAGCCACCAATTTTTGTAGAATTATGCGCCTATTGATGTAGGTGTGACATGTAGCATCTTTTTTGTAAAGCGACAGGTATTGCTTTATAATTATTTAATTACGTTTTAACTAAGGTTACCTTTGTTTGAAAAAAAAAATAGATAATATTTTATAAATACTTTGTGCATGACCATGTGGATGTCTGAACCTCACTAACCTGCCTCTTTTCTACCCTCTCTCTCTCTCTCTCTCTCTCTCTCTCTCTCTCTATTGGAGTGCCAACACTTCGTTACCAGGGTGTCAACGCTTCACTACTGGTTCTCTGTTATGAGGATCCAGATTTAGAGAGCTGGGCAGCCTAGAGGGGAGAATGCATCAAGTGCTAGTAAAAAACTCCAATTTCCGTGCTGAGTGCAATCGGGATGTAATTTTATTGTCACTGAAATTACGTCTTCGCTGATCAAAAATAATAATCAATCATGTATCATTTTTTATCTTGAATTTGTTGGGGGACTACTTATTAGAGCAGCTCTTCAAAAATAGTCCTTTCAACCATGCTCTTCAAATCTAAGTTCTTTGAACCCACTCTTCAACTTCAAAATATTTTGTGATTTTTTTATATTTTTTATTACTTCTTTATCTAATCAATGGTCCCATTTTCTAAAAAAAACAAGAATATAATTGAATTTGAAGAGTAAAACCACGTTGGATTTGAAAAGTAGGTTGGAATGGGGCAAGAGGCTCGTCAAATACCTAAAAAGTTACTAGTGCCACCTTGGATTTGAAGAACCATTAAAGACACTGTTTTTAAGGATGTTAAACATATTTTTCGAAATTCTAATAGATTAAAAAATGGAAAAATGCTCCTCAATAAGATTGTGATTACAGATCTTATAGAACATCCAGTGGCGTAGTCACATACGAGAATGTGGGGGTTTAAGCCCCCACTTAACTCTTGAATTTGTATTAGATATTCCTCTTATACAACTATCTTTTAATATAAGCTCCCAAATATAATGGTGAACAACCCGAAATAGACACTAAAATAAGCATTCACATCTATTGATCATTGTTAGCCCCCACCAGTGGAAAATCCTGGCTACGCCCCTGAGAACATCAAATGCAGCATTACTACTACAACATTTATCATCAAATGATTCACGGGCCACCAGGCTGTGGGCATTCATAGCTGTGGATTATTATTGTTATTATTATTATTATTATTATTGTCCATGGCCGTGGTTGTATTCTTCCAATTCACCATGGCCTCTGCAGCTTTTTCATTCCACACCTTTTTCTCCGCATCATTTCATTCCTATTAACAGGCCAAATCGCCTATAAGCAAAAGTTAAAATCGGTATAAATTTGTGTTGCATATTTTGTGTAGCAACTGATACCCTTCCATTTCACGGAAATCATACCATTCATCTTCTTTCTGCAACAACTGTACCCTCATCTCCTTGCTGCACAAAATCAGACCATATTTTTTAGATTAACTCTATTTACCAACATCAATAAACAGAAATTACATATAAGTGCCCGATCAAATGGTTTGAATAATCCCATGGCAGCGGCTTTAGGTTCACATGATGTTCTCTCGTTGAAACAATCTTAAAAAACAAACGTTTTAACAAAAAATCCAGAAACTTAAACGTTTTAAAAAAATACTGCTTTCACGGTTTTTTGAAGTTCTGAGATCTATGAAAACATTAGTTTTTTATGAGGATTTGAGATCTCACAGATCTCAAAACTTCAAAATATCGTGAAAGCATTGTTTTTTTAACACACTTGAGTTTTGGTTTTTTTACTAAAACGTTTGTTTTTTAAGGTTGTTTTTCTAATTTTTGCTTCTTTTTTGGTTGGATAATATGTCTACTTAGCCCCCCAAAAAAAACATACTGATCAACTGATATATACCATCCAATTCAAGCACTTCAATATAGACTTATACAGGAAACAAAAGCAACCCCTATATTAAAGTTTCCGATGGGGTGGTTTGAGTCCTATTATGGCACCCCGTTTATCCTATATTACGATTACTTAATCCAAAAAAACACATACCGATCAGCTGATATAGATTTTTTACATTAAACAGGAACAACTATCTATATTAAAGTTCCCGATCCAATGGTTTGAATCCTCCAATGGCACCCCTTTTAGATTTACATTAATTCACATGATGTTGAACAGCTTGGATTAGTCAAGGATTTGTGTCAGGACACATAGAAATTGTACTTTTGAGCACAATTTATAATTGCTCATTAACCCTATTGTTTTCATCTTAATAATAACAAACTGAAATCCAACTGTAGCTGTTTTACCCATGGTTTTAAATGTCCGTCCGTATACGATCCGGTTAGGACCTAGGACCCCTCCAATACCATTTAAACCCCTGATATGATATTGTGGCAAATATCGGGTCAAAGTGGTCAAACCTTGGTCAATATCGTCCCACATCAGGTCATATCGGCCTGTAGGTATCCGATATGAACTGTAATACCAAAATATTTCCCTTTGGGCAAATTTTTAATTTAATTTTATAATATATATTTTAATATATATAACAAATTACTTGAATATCATCTGGTTTAGCCTATACGTATCCGGCATATTCGGCTTGGAACCTGGCCGATATGCCATATGAATCATATCGGTTATTAAATCCTTGGTTTTACCTGAATAGAAGAAAGAAGACGCAGGTCGCAGGCTTCTTTGGTTTATTGGGATCCGAATTTTGCTCTTCCTTCTGCTGCTGCTTCTTCTGGCGTGTTTGTTTCGTTTTCTACAAATAATCCACAATTAAATGCAGTCAATTATGAATTTTTTAAGTATATATTTTGACGATGAAGATTTAATTAGTGAACAAACCTTAATTATATTTTCGGTTTTTTCGTTCTTCTTGAGAAGTTGCAGAGTCTCTTGTTTCTGAAATTTCTTGTGTTTATCTTCTTCCTTCTAAAGAGTTGCAGCTTCCTCATCCTTCTTTTGCTTGTAAAGTTCCATTTGTTGCAGGTACTACTCCTTTTGTATCTTAGCAGCCTGCATGAATCATGATAATAGATACATTAAAATGGGGAATTGTAATGTGGGCTTGGCACCAGAGAATGGTGTGTGATTTGACAAATTGAACGAACCTCTTCATAAGGTGCTCGCATTTCTTCTGTCATCTTTTTTTTTTTTTTGAGATGGCTTCTATCATCTTCTTCCATTGCTCTCTTGCTATTTTAGCAACCTATCCAACAAAACCATTTGAAAGAAAATTAGGAAAGAGAGAGAGAGAGAGAATTTAGAAAGATTTTGAAGATGGGTTCTTTTTGTTGGAATTTTTTATGGAAACTAAAATTCTTATTATGTGTGGCTCACACACACTAGGATTTTATAAAACCCTGGATTGCAGTTGGTTGAAATAATAAAGGGCATTATTGAGAATTGAAGGAAACCTTTAGGTGTCCTAATTTACATGTGACTCTTATTCCTATTAGAATACCTTGATGGACGGTATTTTAGGCAGGGCATGACTCTTCATGCTATACTCAAGCGTTTTGACATCTTTCCATCAAGAGAGTAGCAAGAGAGGGGGGTAGAGCCACCTCCTTCTTCCTTATAGGAAAGGCTTCAGTATTGATACAACGGATTAAAGCTAAAGCGACAGTCACGATCTTTGCGATAAGATACGCACACATTTTAATTAATGGGATATTAATTCATTATTTTGATTGATCATACGCTTAGATCCTAGGATAATTATTTTTTGTGGTTGGATCAATAGATCCATCACTTTGATCACCTCCAAAACATGCTTCTTCTCTCCAAGAAGTTCTGCTCAGTGTTCATTTGAGAACAGAAAGAAAGCCAACGGGGGCCGCTTAGGTTGCAAAGGATATCTTTCTTTCTTGTTTTTCTTGTTCTGCTTCCTGCTAAAAAAACAGAAGTCTTTTTGTCATGTGAAAAATGGAAAAACTCCAAAGATTTATATAGAATTTGGGCTTATTCAAACCTATTTGAACTGGATATACTGTTCTAACAACTCCGTTGCCGTCTTCTGTTTCTACTCTTCTTCAATAAGATTCATAGCCTCATTCTCCCGCTTCTCCTTACCAAAGATTTGTAAATAAACTTTTTTAGATTTGAATTGAATTGTAGGATTCACAATGTAAATCATAGGATTTTGATAACAATAGTCAAAACTCTCTTGAAATCTGCTTGAAATTCTCTTGAACCAACCCGAAACCTTTTTGAAGCTCACTTAAAACCTCTTGAAACCCACCTAAAACTCTTGAAAAACTCACTTAAGATGATAATCATCGTTGTCGTCGTTACGACTTGCCAGAACTAAGGAAGAAGTCATTGTCCTCATTGTCGATGCAATTTGATGTAAGGATCAAAATTTCGGCCGAAATGACTGAAATTTCGGTCGAAATTATCGGTTTCGGTCCCCACCGAAACAATAATTTGGACCGAAATTTCGGTCCAAATTTATATGGGACCCAAAATTTTGGTTTTCGGAAGAAATTTCAGTTCAAATTTTCGATTTCGGTCAAGCCCGAAACCGAAATTTTAATCCTTGATTTAATGTATGAATTTAAAGAAGAACTCATCTTCATCGATGCATTTTGCTTGTGGATTTCGGGTAGATTTCATGAGTTCCGACTTTTGAGGGTCTTGCAGGTGGATTTCGTGAGTTTTGACGTTTGTGGGTTCCGGATAAACTGAGTTAGATGAAATTTTTTGAAAGAAAGAAAAACATAACTGGGTGCCCTTATAAATTTTGAAATAATAAGTAGTTGCTAATATAGGTTCCTAACTCCTGAATCCAAACTGCTGATTAGAATAAAATGCTTAAGAAGGGACTTGCACATATATTTAGAGCCACTAAATCTCAAGGCATCCAAAAGTCAAAGAGATGCTTGTTGATCTGACTCAAAAATAAAGTTGCCAGATGGACTACTGAGATACTCAAGGCATGCAATGAGCAACAAACATGCTCGGGTCAACCCGATCTGATAGGAGTGCCCCCCTTTCAAAATCTTGTCTTTCCCACTATTAAAAACAATCCCTAATTTATACCATAATGCAGAGATCGGATCATTTAAATAAGTGTAGTTCCTAATATGAACTAACAATGCAATGGTTTGGAGTTCCTCAAAATATTGTGGCCTGCTTATAAAAGTGGGCCGTCATGCCTTATTAATCCATAAAATTATAATTTTACAGTTTTTGTCCATGATAGAAAAGAAACATATATGAATATAAGCCTATATAGTTTGTGTACTCTACCTTGTCATTCGTGCGTGATACCTCAAATGTCTTATCTAAGATATTATATACACCGGAAAGGGGAAAATGTGCTCGAGCATATAAATATCTCTACGTCAATTGATATGGACACTACACGTAGTGCCTTTTTTGTGAAATAATAGGTGATATGGGACCCACTTTACTACCTGGGGTTAAACTTTTAAAATATTTTAAAAGTTATACACCTTTTTAGCCGTCATTCATGATATTTTTAGAAGTTTTTTTTAAATCTATTTTTTTTCTCTCTTCTCTCACTTTTTCTAAGAAAGTGTCAGACTTACTTTTGCAAGTATATTTTATTCAAAAAATGTGAGTATCTGATAGTAAAGCTCTAGCACCTTGGCAACGAAGCACCGGCACCCCGAAAGCGAGGCGCTGACACACCGGTGCTAAGGTACCATCGCCTCTATATTAAGGTGTCGGCGCTTCGCTAAAAAAAATGAGAAAGGGGCGCCGACGCCTCTAATAATTTAGCTAAAGCGCTTCGATAAATAAATAAAATATTTAATTTTTGTAGCGAGGCGCCGACACCTCGATATAGAGGCGTCGGTGCCCCTAAAATGAGGCACTAGCACCCTGCCGCCGAGGTATCAACACCTCATTTTCGGGGTGTCGGCACTTCGCTGCTAAGGTGATAGCGCTTCGCTACTGACGATTCCAGTTTTTGAGTAAAATATACCTGAAAAAATAAGTCTGCCACTTTCTTTGAAAAATGGAGAGAAGAAAGATAGAAAAAAAAAAAAAAACTTTAAAAAAGTCAAGAATGGCTGCTAGAAAAGTATTTAACTTTTAAAATATTTTTAAAGTGTAACCCTAGTTAGTAAAGTGGCCCCATGTCACCCATCACTATAAAAGGGGGGTTACGAGTCGCGCCCATATCAATTGGCATAGAGATATTTCTACGCCTGAGCGCATATCCCCGATCCTCTCTCTCTCTCTCTCTCTCTCTATATATATATATATATATATATTAGTGTAGTAATATATATTTAATTATTTCAAAATTAAGTTTATAATTATCATTATATATAATGATAATAATTCAATGGCAAACTTGTAAATATTAACTCTCTAAATAAGTATTTTTTCAAATTTGGATTTATCTCTTTACCGTAAATATGAAAAGACACAAATCTACATATCTTCACAGTAAATCAGAAAAGATACAACTCTCTGAAAAGACAAAGACACGGACCTGAAATTTTTTCACTGTAATCTGAAAAGACACAATGATTCATGATTTTCTCTATAATTAGAGATTAGATCCGAATTAAAAAATACAATAGAAACTATAATAATATCTATTTCTCCTTTCTCTTACTAATCTTATTTTTTTTAAAAGAATTTTTCGTATATCAGAAAATCTGTGTGACAGGTTCTTTGTCTAGAAAGTACAATATAGAAAATAAGATACGATTTTTGGCCAGACCGAGCTCTGTTATAATTCGTTGGGAACCTTATTGCATTTTCGTTTATCCGACAGAGTGGGGGAGTCTATTGTCTTTAAGACAACATAGTGAGCTACATGCCTTGGAGTTATTATCAATATCATTTTTTATCTATATATATATATATATATATATATAGAGAGAGAGAGAGAGAGAGAGAGAGAGAGAGAGAGAGTGAGATTATGCATTCGAATGCACGACGGTAATTATCCATTCCAATGCTAGCTCATATGGCAAGTGGCATGTGATCACGAGCTACACCCATCCTCTAGGCCTCGTTCGAGAGCCATATTTGCCCAGAATCTAGGCAGATTCCGAGAGCTTTTTGCAAAATCTGAATAAAGCCTACGTTCGAGTCTTTTTTGGGAAGTGGGAATCAGAGCTTTTTCCGAGCGACAATGACATTTGAACGTCCAAGCAAACCTCTCGGATTAGCTCAGATTTCGGCCGATGAAGTATACCTCTCCCAATCTATGCAGCCGATCTAAACTCACCGTCAACGGTCATGAGGGGTGTGTCTTCCCGGATTGGCTTTGAAGACGTGTGCCTTTGGGGTTTATCATCTTCTATCAATTTTCAAATAAAAATTAATTCCAGAGCAAAATCCAAAATAACAAACAAATATATGCTAAACCCACATGCAATCAATATCAAATCCATAATTAAAAAATAATTCTTTATCTAATTTCACAGCAATCACAAAATCAACACATAAAAATATGCCAAGAAGGAGATACCTTTCTTTCATACAAGGCAATCAAAACTCAAAACAAACATTACCCATTTTAGAAACACCAACTTTTAACAAGAAATCAACAACAAAATAAAATCTTTCCATCTCCAGACGTGATATACCAAGAGAATCAGACACCAAAAAGAAATGGGCAGAGATTTAAATGTATGAGAAACCCATAACAGAAGAATCTAGAAGGAGATTAATATTGAAATTTTCTACTACATATATCATAAACATTCAAAAAACAAAGTTCAAAAAAAAAGAAAAAAAAAAGAAACACACTTCAGATTAAAAAAAAGAAAGAAAGGGTTTTTATATTTTAATTAGATGTGTGAAGTAGAATAATACATTATTACCTTTTGATGGAGATTGGATTTGCTTTGAGTCTCTGGAATTGGTGGAAGAAAAAAGGGTTTTTCCAACTGCTCTCTCTTATTTTTATATGGAGCTTTGATGGTGGAGTTTCATTTTCTCCTCTAATGTCACCACTCCACTGGCCCTTGGGATTAAAAAAAGGCCTTTAGAGTAGAGATCGCCTGTGAAGCTCATATAGTTTTTAAAATATATATGCAATGATCATAACCATATAGTCAAGAGATAATGGTTAGGACAACAAGTTTTTAGAACGTTTGGATTAGGGATGCAAGTTCGGTGTACCAAACTGAATCGAACCGAACCCAAAATTTTGGTATTCGGTTCGGTACACCCCAAACCAAAACCAGACTGAAACCCATTTGGTTTGGTTCGGTTCGGTCTCTTTTTTTTTTCCTAAAACTGAAACCGAAATAGATTTGGATCAGTTCGGTTCAGTTTGGTTCGGTGTAGGTAAAATACCTACTTTTTTTTTTCAGTTTTCTTCATTTTTCTCTTCAATTTTTTCGATTTTTTTTGTTTACTCAACCTACCCCCTCAGTTTTCGATTTCGAGCCACCCAAACCGAAATCGAACCGAATTGGTGTTCGGTTCAGTTCGATTTGTGTCGAGTTTTAGTGCAATTCGGTCCGGTTAAGGAGCCTCAATTTTCGGTTTGAAACTTGCATCCCTAGTTTGGATATAAGGTTTTCAAATGGAAAGTATGTTGGGATCAACATAAGAAAGTAGAAAGTTACAAACACCACCATTGTATTCGCCGATGGATGTATCGCCGACGACTGGAAGCCATCGGTGTAGACGACGATGTTCTTTACCGACAGCTAATGTAGTCTATGCTGACGGTTGGCAACCGTCGGCGTAGGTACCTTTTATTTGTAGTGTTAGTGGCCCATTTTAAAAGTAATGGTCATTAAATTAAATTCGGGAAAAGACTCCGTCAAATATGTTCAACCCCATCTCGATTGGTTGCCCGTAAATTTTGAGAGAAATCCAAGTACGGCAAATAAACTGATAATTAGATCACGTTTCTACGGTCATAACATAACCACTGATTGAATCGATTCTGAGGATTTTCTGAGAGGAACTTAAAAACAAAGGATTCTGAGTTTTATAAGAATCTGTCAGGAATATGAGTAGCATAAGAACGCATATGGGAAAAATCAGGAATCCGAGTCTGCTAAGAATCTGTCAGGATTCTGAGTGTCCAAGAATTTGAGTTTTTTTGGGAAAAATCAGGAAACACCTGAACGAGGCCTAAGGGTTTATCCAACTCCTTTGGTTTTAGAGAAGAAAAAAATATTATTTGATGAGCTATTTTGCCCTTCAAAGCCTCTGTCAAAATTCTAATTTGTTCTTGAAAATGGTGAATTGCAATTTTGCACCTTTGACTAACTTTTGAACGGTAGATAAATATCTTTTTAAAATTAAAATTAATTTTTTTAAATGGACCTAATCGACTTTGGGCAAGTTGTCATAGCACCCAATCCTTAGATTAATTGACACATGGAGCCTAGCTTATTTGAGCGCATGGTAAATCATGCGTTCGAATGCATATCACACAAACCCACACATACCTGGGAAATGATCTCCTAGCACGAGTCATGAAAATTTCATGACTCGAGCTTTTATTGGCTATATGTCATTTCAATTGTCTTTGAAAAGTCAACTGAATTGAAATGCACCAATGAGAGCTCAAGTCATGGGTTTATGGCCCATGCCTCAAGTGAATGATCATCACCGTAGTGACAAATTTTGCCGAAATTCGGGTAATTTCGGTAAATTTCGATAATTGTACCCCACACTTCATAATGAAATTTACAAGATGCGACGTTCGACAAAAATCCGAAGCTCCGAACCCACATAGGTGTGTTAATATTTATTTTTACTTTTCTATACTTCTTTTTTTTTCAAATTTTCAATGAATCAATGGAGTTGTTTTTTTGTTGATCAACTGAGGCTTTGTTTCCAGCCAGCAGCAACCCATCATCTATATATATATAGGGGGCCGGTTAGGTCCTCTAATGGAGGACGGTGACCGTCATTCAAGATTCACGTGGAGCTCCACGTGGCTCTCAAAATACTTTTTGGGTGCCACGTGGAGCACAGGTGGACAGTTTAGATCAATATTTTAAAAAAAAAAAATTTAATTGGTCCACGTGGCACCCAAAAAGTGTTTGACGATTTTCATTGGTCCATATTTCACGATTCAAAATATACACGTTGGAGATGAGTTTTTAATTTTTAATTTTTTTTTTCAAAGATGATCTAAGCAATGCACCCAAGGTCCACGTGACACCCAAAAAGTGTTTTGGGTGCCACGTGGAAGGTTGGAGGACGGTGACCATCCTCCCATAAAGGACGGAGGCCTTTTCCATATATATATATGTGTGTGTGTGTGTGTGTGTGTGTGTGTGTGTGTGATAATGAAGCAGCAACGCAACAACCCATCCTTAAGTGTGGAGAAGTGAGAGAAAAAAAATGTGCGCACCCCATTATATATTTAAAAATATTTTTTAAATTTTAAATATGCTAGTATATATTTTAGTCATTTATTTTAAATTTTAAATATTTTTAATCCCTGAAATTTTCTCAAAAGTTATCGAAATTAGTCCGAAATGTACAGAAAGGATCCCCCACCAAAAATTGCTGAAAACGAAATGTGACTATGATCATCACCCTATATATATATATATATATATATATATATATATATATATATATATATATATATATATATATATATAATGATTTTTTATTTGAACATTTTTAATAAATTTATATTGGAGGTTTGCGAATATTTTTTTGTTATGTGATTAATTCAGAAAAATTCTTAAGAATGGGCAGGATTATATATTTATTACTGCTAATTACTGTTATGCAATTTTTGTTACTTTGCATTTTGACTACAAATTTTTATTTGTCATTACAACACTTCACATGCCGCAAAGTCTTCCAAAAATCAAAATGGCCACATATACTTTTTATTAGGGAAAATTAGAAAATCAATCTTAAAAAATAAACTTTTAGCAAGAAATTTCAGAACTTGAACGTTTTAAAAAAATAATGCTTCCATGATTTTTTGAAATTCTGAGATCTGTGAAAACATTGTTTTTTAATGAGGATCTTTGAACTTTAAAAAATCATGAAAGCATTGTTCTTTTAAAACGTTTAAGTTCTGAAATTTTTTGCTAAAACGTTTATTTTTTATGGTTGTTTTTCTTAAATGCCCTACTTTTTAAATGGTATTAAACTTTTAATACATCTAAACTAATTTTCGATTCTCCCGTGTAGAGACGATGCACCCAATCTATCTCAAAAGGTTCCGTTGAAACACTTTTTAAGATAAATAAGAGACGGTGAAATGATTTAGGAGATTTTAAAGACATTATACAAATATTTGGTGATATGAATAAGCTTTAGGTTAGAATACCATAATCCTCCAACAAAAGTTTAACTAATTTTCACTTCAATTTTTTTAAAAATAGGGATTTTCGTCACTATAATAATAAAATCGATACCTAGGACGTAGTTGGAGGGTTTCAACCTAGGATGTGATCCATTTAAACTACCACGTGGCACCCAAATCTCAAAGTGAGTATGTTCTCCTATGGCACACTCTTTGTAGGCTCTTTTGCTGTTTTGCCCTTCAAATCATAGGTCACATACTGTGATTCATCCAACAAAAACAGTGCATTATTTTTTTCCAACTTTGACCCATTATTGAATTGTAGAAAAGGATTTTTTTTTTTTCTAAATGATACCAGGTCGACCTGTCATGATACTAATCTTCATATTGAGTGTCACAGGGAGCCCAGCTGGCCAAGTTGTAGGATTCAAACCCACCACTTCGCAAGGATCCAACTTCATATATATATATATATATATATATATATATATATATAAAATATATATATATATATAGGAAAAGGTGGAGGTCCTCAGGTGGAGGTCCTCTAGTGGAGTAACTTAGATTGGTACTCCAACATTACATTTGGTGCCACGTGGCCATACTAAATGGAACTTCCGCAGGCTGTATCTCCAAGCCCATTTACCTGCACACTGCTGCTTCGATTTCTTGACCAAGATCTACATTTTTCTCGTCCTGCTTCAGCTTGAGTTTAACTTAAAAAGGGAATGAATCCTAATGGTTTTGGTAGGGCTGTCAACGGGCCGGGTTTCAGCCAGGGCACGCCTTGGATGGGCCGGGTTCAGGCCCAATTTTTTTAGAGATTTACTAAATGGGCTGGGGTGGGCTAAGCCCGAATAAGACACGGGTCTAGACTCGGGCTGCAAAGTGTAAGGCCCGGCTCGGCCCGGTAAGCTGAGGTCCTTGTAAAAAAAAAACTCTTTTAAAAACTCTTAAAAAATACTAAAAACCCGGCCCTAGATAGCTAATCGGGCCAGATTCAGGCTACAATATTTAAAAAGTGGGCTCGGCCCGGCCTGGCTTGATTAGCTATCAGGCCAGTTTTGAGCCCAAATTATATCTAAAAAAAATGGGCCAGGTGAAAAACTCGGCTCGAGCCTGTTGACAGCCCTAGGTTTTGGGCACAAGATTCTAATGGATTTTGGGAACAACGCAAATCTGAGCCAATGCAAGGCCGGATTTTGCAATGGTTGGGCCATCAATGTGGACCAGGGTCCCTCCCTAAGAACTTCCAATCTGATTCCAGATTTCCTACGACCAAAAATATAGAGGAAGCCCGGGCAGTTGAATCCGAATGGGACAGATGCCAATAGATCTCTCTGGCTTTACAATATGATCCCACTTCCTTAAAACTAGTGGTCTGTCCCCTAAGGTCAGACTCCAACAAACAAAATAGATAGAGCATCCTCTTTCAGGCAGAATTTGAATAAGAGTAAACCTATTCTCAATTGAAATGAGCTGCACATTACCTTTCAAGACCCACATCCTCTAGATGGCTGCTATTAGTCCTTGATAATATGGTCTTATTCTAAGAAGGAACCCGATCAGAGTGTTCTTCCATTTTTGATCCTCTTCCAAAATCTCTAATTCTAGGTAGAAAATTACCTACTTGTCGGAGCACCCAATTATAAATTCCAGCTTCCTGAATGAAGATGCTGAATAATTGCTCTGCTAATCTGAGTGAAACAGAGAGCTCAATTTCTTAGGATTAGCCGAGTACCAAATTAGACTCCATTTCATGCTGGGCATAGATCACGGGCTTACAGTGTACTTCATTTTGGCACAATTTGAACCTTGTAAAATTGATTTTACATTCAATTTTTTTATGATTGGATTACATGCAAAGTTGACTTTGCATATCAAATTTGGGTGTAAAATGATTGTTCATTTGGTTGCAAAATCTCCTCGTAACATTCACTTCTTGACACATTTTTACCTTACACCCAAAGAACAACTTGTGTAATAATATATTTAAATCCTTGTAAAAAATTGACATTCCCCGTTCACCCTCACTAGTATCTGACTTCACCAGACATGATACACATGCCCGATGTTATAAAAATTTCACTTGTCATCTCGGTATTGTCACTGATGCCCTACTGGTATACATTTCGAACAGTACTGTAGCTTTCATAAGCTGCTTTTATAAGTCAAGTATTTGCAATGTAAGATTCTATCTTCACAACCAAGGTTTCCACTATTAAAACAGTTGACTGCCTTAAAATTGGACGATGGAGATCGTTTTTCGGCCCATTCTTCCACATAACTATTTCCTGAGATCATGGCCCTCCCATAAGGAATGTTCATTTCATGTGAATCACATTCTCAAATGTTACTCAATTACTCTTGTCATGATACATTATGTTCCCAATCAGTTTTAGAGATGTTTGCCACATGGAATCAAGATTTGACATTCTGATAGGTTGGCCATAATATTCAAATATATTATGTGAATTGACGAAAAACAATCTCTATTGCCCAATTTAAGGTTGTCAAATGTTTAAATGGTGGAAACCCTGGGTATGGAGACCGAGTGTGAAGTTGCAAATCGCTACCCTGTCATCTTCAATGCTACACTATAGATGATGTGAACCTCTGTACTAAACTATACATTATGTAGCTATAGCAACTTTGATTTATGCGTCATATATGGAGATCCTCACTTATATAGCCTAGGATCAGGTCGAGTTTAGAACCAATGTGAGACTAAAACATCAGGAATAGTGCACCCCATTATGGGAACAAGGTCACAACCCCTGCCTCTACTCCTCTATGGAGCCACTACTTCTCTAAATAGTAGCTTGATTCAAATGCTCCTATAAGATCTAGTGATTGGTTAGTACTTTAGGATGCTTTATATGATGTCCGCCTTTATGCGCGATGTTCCCTTGTTTTGACAAGTCAAAGGCGGCATATAGATTTTGAGATCTTGAATTAAGACATGCTATTTTTTTAGGAAGATAACACAAATCCTTGTGAATTCTTAAGGCTCCAATTGGGGCTTGCCAAATGTTTCACACTTGGAAGCCTCAATTGACTATTTTTCTACTAGCACAACTCTTGCATAAAGACCATTTGTCTAATCCAAAGGCTCTCATTAGAAGAGAGAAATAAGTCTTTGTGCTCTTGAATGAACCAATAGGAGCTTGTCATATAGCCATAGCAAATTGTTAGAATGCTGCAAAGATCTCTAAACCCATTTCTTTCATAGCTAGCTCATATCTAGATCTAAATTCAAATCCTTAACCTAAACTCTAGAGCTCATAGGTCTCTAATCCCTATCTACACCATCCATAGACACTAAATTCAAGCCACTGGTCAAGATCAAGGCTCCTAATCCCCTTTCTTCTTCCTCTCTCTTTATAATTGCATTATTTTTTTATTTTTCTTCTGGTTCAATTCCCTTCGGGCAAGGAGAAGCTCTGCCGAAATTTCGGTGTAGAATTTAGTCATTTTTGTCTTTTATCTTAGTAGTTACTCCACAGATTTATCTTATTCGTTAATCCGCACATTTCGTGTACACCTTATCACGTATTCAGGATTGTGATGATTTTAGTGACACTCTTGAGAATCTACCGTCTCAAAATCTAAACCTTACCGTGTGATGGTAAATCCTGGCATATTAGAGCGAAACATGATATTTGCATGAATAGATTAGAATCGCTTTCGTTTTTCTTGATTTCTGTGTTTTTTATATGCTATCTTTTTGAGATCTTGATCGAGATTCACATTTTAATATGCTTTTTATGTTATTTTTTCTTGAGAATGTGTGTTTTTTTTTATAAGATTAATCTATATGAAATTGAGGATTCATTCTTGTCAATCGGTGTTTCATAACTGCTTAGATCAACTGACGATCATTTTCCACCTCAATCTTCGATCATTTGATCATGGATCTATGACTGAACGATCATATTTAACCATAGAAAACTGCAGCCACCTCTCAGTCATTCTGTTACATTGTTTTTTTTTTTTTTTTTTGTGATTTCCAATTCCCATCTATGCCGAACATTTCATGTGCTCTCTTGCTCTGCATCCAGTCTTTGCTCCATTCCCGCCTTTTGTATTTATCATCCACGGTTGTGATTCAGTATTCCCCGGTGCATCGGAATCAAACTTTGGATTAAGTAAGCTTGAATCAAAAATTGCTAGAAATGATCACAAAACATTTGCTAACAACAACAAAAACGTAACTTCAAATTGCTACTTGACTTGTTGACTCGGCAAGGCTTTGATGATGATGATGAAATTGCTACTTGACTTTTAATAGATAGCTTTTATCTGTGATCATAAAGAGTAATGTTTTTGTTTACAATAAAACTTATATCAGAAGAACATATAGATCTGAAACGAAGGAGAAGGAGAAAAAGGCAAATAGAAACTAAAGAGAAGAAGGGGTTTTTTCGTCATCAACAGATCTGAAACGAAGGGCAAAGAGAAGTGGCTTATATATATATATATATATATATATATATATATAAGGGCAATTTCGTAAACCCCTAATGCTGCATATGTGAGAGATTTGTATCTCACAGTCCTTGGAACTTCTGAAAACCGTGCAAACATGTTTTGCTAAACACTTTCGTTTCAGGATGATAGGCTATATTTCTAACAAAAAGGCTGTGGAAAGTCAAAAGTTTATATTCATCCGCTATATATGCGTAATTCATTAGATGGTTGAGGTAAGTTAACAAAGTTATTATTGGGCTCACGAAATTGCATCTGAATAAGGTAGAGAAGACTCCTATGTTATAATTGGCAGTGATGAAATCATGGCAGCCCTTCGTTGAATGATAGACCAATATCTTCTTATTTCCCACGAAATATCATTTTTAATAGCTACAAGACCAAGCAGAATAGCAACACATTAATTTAAGTTTCTTAGCTAAAGCGATGTCTGTTTCAATCCCAGCTTTCACATCAAACAAAAAAAAGGAAATTAAAGTGTTGTTTGACAATATGGACTTAGGACTGATGCTGCTGGATGGTGGCAGTTACGGCTATTATTGTTAGTTTCTTTGTTGTCTTACAATTTTGGAACTGGAAAAGGAGTCTTTAAGTTAGTGTTACCTAGACATGTGACAAGGGTGTCAAGTGTCAAGGTGTCATGTTTGGTACGCCAATTTCTAAGATTTTAATACGGTGGCACGGTCTTAAAAACTATAAAATTGTAAAAAAAAAATTATATGGAAATTTTTTTTTGAAAGGACATCTTAGATAGCCAATTGAGATATATATAATGTATGTCATGAATCTAATTAAAAGTATACTATATTATACAAATTGTTTTCACGGACCAAGCTTTTTATTTTATAAGTTACTAACCTTTACACAACTTTTTTTTTTATAAAACGATGTTTCGTTTTATCTGTCAAAATGAGGAACATTATGATGGTACCTGCCTAGAAGTATCTTGAAATATCCTGTTGCGTTAAGGAGTGTCCAAGTGCCACCAAGTGCAGGCATGTGTCCAAGTGCCACCAGGTGTCGGCATGTCAAAAGTCCCAAAAATAGAAGTATCGGCACGTCAAAAATCCCAAAAGTAGAAGAGCCTAGGTAACACTGCTTTAGGGTTTTCACACCAACTTGAGAGAGAACCTAATCCTCCAAAACCACCACAAGATCTCCCATGAGTGTTTTACCATGTCTTTTAAATGCTTTGTCCTCATAATACATCCAGATTCTGGAAATATCTTGTGGAAGCTGCACTCAGGCATATATGTTTAAGTTCTGTTTTATTTTTATTTAAGAGTGATAACAAACAGCTACTATCATGGTTCAAAATTTCGGCCGATAATTCAAATTATCGGCCAAATTATATCGATTTCCGTGCACCGAAATGATAACAAGGTTCAACATTTCGGGCATTATAATATATGAAAGATGAAGTTTTGGCCAACCTGCAAAATTTCAGCTGAAAATTCAGTCAAAATTTTGGTTTCGGCCAGTCCCAAAAATGAAACCGACATTTTGATCCCTGGCTAGTATAACATTTCAGTTCTGGTAGTTGAAGTCTTTGTTTTAGCCAAATCTCGCTGTATTAAATTGTTTATTAATTATGATATCTTTTGCTTGTGTACGGTTTCATTTGAGAATTTTTTGTTGTATAATTGGGGTTCACGATTTCTTTTTGCATTTAAAAATATTTTTTAAAAGGTTGACATGCTCAAGAATTGCACCAACTATTTTTTCCATCATTCATTGTAATTTTTTTTACGCCTTATATTTGAGCAAGCTTATCTGATAATCAAACTTTATATTAATGATGAATCATTTATGGTACTGCATTGCTGCCATTACATATGTTTAGAATATAGATCAAAATAGAAATTTGAATCGGTAGTACCGTAGGATAGGGAAATCAAATGTTTTAGATTATCGTGTGGAAAATTTTGAAATACTGCTTTGAGACGTCAATGTACTTTAGCTTGTTTACGGAATTCTTATCTGGAATGAAATATTATTCAAGGCACATTTTAAGCAAAGGCACATGGTTTTTTATTCAAGTTATATATATATATATATATATATATATATATATATATATATATATATATATATATATATATATATATATAACACAGGACAAAATTTTAAACTACGTGAATGCGATGAATTAATTACTTGTCGAAATTAATTTAAATTAAATTGAATAATGAATCTGAAAATAAAACGAATCCTTTAGGGTTTTATTATTTTTCATACGGAAGATCACGTCCGGGTTCAAGAAAGGATCTAGTCTTTGCACAAGATCCGTTAGAGTTACGGTGCAGATCGGTCATAGAGATAGAGCTCTAGGTTTTCCAGATTAGGGCGCTCACAATCCAATGATGGGATTACTGATTTTCTTCGGGTATTTGATGTGGATTAGTTTAATGACTCAAGTGAGATCTAGGGTTATTGAATTAGATCGGTTCAATAGATTAGGGAAAAGCTAGGGTCTATAATTTCGGATTTATAAAAATATATAGCAGCAAAGAAATAAAATAAAAATAAAGAGATAGGTAGAAGACAGATATTGTGGGCTTCACACCCTTGGCTTCATACCAAACCCTTCTCGGGAAGAAGATTCACTCTTTGTAGAGGTTCATCTCAAACACACAAGCAAAAACCCTTTTCATTCATGATCAATAACTAGAAGTCTTTACAAGCCTCTATATATAGGCCACTAATAATAACTCGAAATAATAGAGTTCTAAACGACATAAAAGACTAAAATATAACTTTCACAATAAAAACAAAAAAAATTGAAAATTCTCTCACGATGTCCACGGACGTCCGTAGTGCATCACGGCCGTCCATAGTGTATCACGGACGTCCGTCCCAAAAAAACAGTGAAGGCTCAAAATCATGGACGTCCGTCAATTTTCATGGACGTCCATCACTGTTCATCACGAATGTCCGTGACACTATTTAGAGCACTGTTCATAATTTTTTTTTCTCCTTTACGTCTAGTTTTGATTTCCGTTCCGCTTCTTCCGACGTCGGTACACTCGAAACGGTCCGTATCCGATTCTACAATGTCGGTGTCCCGATCAATTCTCTCGGGATGAAAAGGCTTTATTACCAATGAAGCGGCGTCGTGATAGCGATCGAGTATGTCGGGGTCCAGGCGTCACACCTCATATTCAGTTAACCATGTATTCTCAGAGTTCGGCTTTCCCAACCACTTAACCAAATATTTCTGAAATCCTCCACCATGGACGGATACCGCAAAATCATCAAGTATCTCTTCTCTGCTTGCTTGGGGACAGGAAGGGTAGGGGTTGCAGGGTGGGGCTGGAATTTAGGCTCGGGGCTGCGTGGAAGGGGTTGGAGGGGGGTAGGGCTAGGGCTGAAGAAGGAACTAGTTCCTCCACATTGAATGTAGAGCTGACTCCGATATTTAGTGGAAGTTCGAGAACATACGCATTAGGCCTGCTCCTTCTCACAACTCTAAAAGGCCCAGTGTCGTGGGCTTGGAGGTTCTTTGCGACTCCCAATGAGAATCTTTCAGGCCTAATCCGAACCATCACATAATCCCCTACTTGAAATTCTTTGAAGCGCCTATGTGCATTCGCAGTTATCTTGTAATGTTCATTGCTCGCATTAATTTTTTTTCTAATTTCGACATGCAATTCATGAATGTACTGTGCGAATGCATCGGTTGACTCGGAAACTCGATGGGATGCAGACATGGGGATTAAATTAATGGGTGTTCTAGGCCTATGATCAAGTACAACCTCGAAAGGACTCATGCCTACGGACCTATTGACTGAATTGTTGTATGCAAACTCGGCTATAGGCAATGTAGAATCCCAAGTTCTAGAGTGATTACCAACAAGACAATGGAGAAAACCCTAAACTTAGCTTTGATATCAAAACTGACGCAGGACAAAACCCTAAACTATGCGAATGCGATGATTTAAGTACTTGCCGAAATTAATTTAAATTAAATTGAACAATGAATCTGAAAATAAAGCGAATACCTTAGGGCTTCATTATTTTCCATACGGAAGATCACGTTCGGGTTCAAGAAAGGGTCCAGTCTTTGCGCTAGATCCATTAGAGTTGCGGTGCAGATCAGTCCTAGAGGTAGAACTCTAGGTTTTCCATATTAGAGCGCTCATAATCCAATGATGGGATCACTGATTTTCTTCGGGTATTTGATATGGACTGGTTTAATGGCTCAGGTGAGATCTAGGGTTATTGAATCAGATTGGTTCAATGGATTAGGGAAAAGCTAGTGTTTATGATTTCGGGTTTATAAAAATATATAGAAGCAAAGAAAGAAAATAAAAATAAAGAGATAGGTAGAAGATAGATGTTGTGGGCTTCAAACCAAACCCTTCTCGGGAAGAAGATTCACTCTTCGTAGAGGTTCATCTTAAGCACACAAGCAAAAGCTTTTTTCATTCATAATCAATAATTAAAAGTCTTTACAAGCCTCTATATATAGGCTACCAATAATAATTCGAAATAATAGAGTTCTAAACGAAATAAAAGACTAAAAGGTAACTTTCCGCAATAAAAATAAAAAATTTTGAAAATCCCGTCATGACGTCCACGAACGTCCATAGTGGATCACGGGCGTTTGTCCCAAAAAAAATAGTTTGCTCCTGTGGCCAAGTTAACTTCAGTTCACATTCTTTTATCCCTAGCTGTCATTTAGAGTTGGCCCCTTTATCAGCCTGATGTGAAGAATGTGTTTCTTCATGGTGATCTTTTAGAAGAGGTGTATATGGATCCTCCACCTGGTTTCTTGCTTCAGGGGGAGACTAACAATGTCTGCCGCCTTTGAAAATCTATATATGGGTTGAAGCAGTCTCCTAGGGCATAGTTTTATCGCTGTAGTGGTGTCATTGTTGATTTGGGATCTCAGAGATGTCACTCAGATCATACTATATTCATCCACCCTAATCTTTCCTGTCATGCCATCCTTCTTGTCTATGTAGACGACATTATTATTACTGGTGATGATCATGCTTTTATCAGTTGGACTAAGAGCGAACTGGATAGAATTTTTATAGTTAAAGATTTAGAAAATCTAAATTACTTCCTTGGATTAGAAATTGCTAGATCTCATAAAGGAATATTTGTCTCTCAGAGGAAGTAGGCCAAAGATTTATTGCGTGACACTGGAATGTTGGGTTGCCAACCAGCAACCACACCCATGGATCAGAAGCTTTATATTCATGAGAAGGATGATGACTTACTTCCAAATCCGCATGAATATTAGAGATTAGTTGGGAGATTGATTTACCTCACTCTCACGAGACTTGATATTACATTTGTTGTCAGTCTTTGTGAGCCAATTTATGCATGCTCTCGCACAGTCCACATCGCTGTCGTCTGTCGTATTCTTAGATATATCAAGTCCAGCCCAGGCTTCGGATTGATATATCATGCTTATGATTCCATGAGCATCTCTACTTACACTGATGTCGATTGGGCTAGATCCATTACTGATCGTCGGTTTACTTCAGGATATTGTGTTTTCTTGGGAGGCAACTTGGTTACCTGGAAGAGTAAGAAGCAGACTGTTGTGTCTAAATCTCGTGCCGAAGACGAATACAGAGCTATTGCACATTGAACATGTGAAGTTTTATGGTTGCACTCGCTTCTATCTGAACTTGGCTTCCCTCTTTCAGATTCCATTCCTCTTCATTGTGACAATGAGGCAGCCGAAAAGATTGCTTCTGATTCTGTTCTTCACGAGAGGACTAAGCATACTGAAATCGATATTCATTTCATCCAAGAGAAAGTGCAGAACAAGACGCTAGTTTTAATTGATATTACCTCCTCTCAACAGCTTGCAGATATTTTGACTAAGGCCATTGGGCCTAGTGCACTTAGTGATGTTGTTGTCAAGCTGGGCATGGTCAATATGCATGCTCCAGCTTAAGGGGAAGTGTTAGTAATGTTATTAGAGTTAGTTAGAGTGTGGGTGTATCTATTAATATAGGGTGTGCATGTAACCTCTCACTTAATATAAATATTAATGCTAGTGAGAACATTGAACTCACTAAGCCTTTTCCTCTCTTTCTCTCTTTCTTTCTTCCTTTCTCTCCCTCTAAACTTAAACCCTAAACCAGCTACTAAACCTTGAAACCACCACCCACAATCTTCTTCTTGATTGACTTAGTGAACTAAATTTGATAACTTAGATGGTTCGTAGGTAGGGTTAGGGTTAAGAGGCAAAACGAGAGAAAGGAGAAAAGAGATGAAAAACTTCGGGTTCTAAGAGTGCGTCTCGTATCCTTTTCTTTAGCATATAGATATCTTTATAATATTATACTCACACACCCACTATTACTTGCACACCCATCAATGGATAAACAATATCAAGCTCACGCCAACTAACAATGAATGCTTGGACATGCCAACTCTCTCTCTCAAGTTGGAGCATAGATGTCAATCATGCCCAACTTGGTGATGATTTCATATAAACGATTTTTCCCTATAGCTTTTGTGAGTACATTCACAAGTTAATCCTTGGTACTGACTTCAGGTATACTGAATTCCTTGAATTCTTCCTTTTCCCTTATGAAATTTCGTTCCAATTCAATATGCTTTATCCTTTCATGATAGACCGAATTTTCAGCTATATGTCAAGCGACCTCATTATCTCCATGTAGGGTCATATGGAGTCTCGCATTAATACCAAGATTGACTAGGATGAAACAAAGCCATGTTACTTCACGTGCATCCTGGGACATAGCCCTGTATTCACCTTCAACAGTTGAGCTCGAAACCACATGTTGCTTCTTTCTTTTCTAGGTGACTAGGTTTCCAACAAGGAAAGTGCAAGAGCTAAAGGTAAATCTTCTGTCACCTAGGGAACCAACCAAATCAGAGTCAGTAAAATTCTCAATATCAAAGTGTCTATGGTTGGAGTAGAGCAATCCCTTCCTGGATTGCCCTTTAGATACCTCAGGATTTTATAGATTGCATCTAGATTTGTAGTGTTGGGAGCATGCATGTACTGGTTCACTACACCTACTGCATAGGCTTTGTCGCGCAAGTCATTGTGAGATAAATAAGCTTTCTCACAACCCTTTGATAGGTTATGATATCTTTGAATGGTTCACCTCCTTCACTAATCCAATGATTTTGTTCCATACAAGTAGTCGTAGGCCTACAACCTATCGAGTGTATACTTCCTTTGGGATAAGGCTATCTGTCACGACCCAGAATCCTTACCCTATCTCGAGGGCCTAGAATTTCGTGTTATGACGCCGCACGCTTGTTAAGGCGATAAGCGGACATACACATAATTCTTAAATCAATTTAGCATAAGGATCAAGGCATTTAATAGTATCATTTAAAAATAAATGGCTCACGAAATCAACAGTGGAAAACGTAGATGATATTAATTAAGTGATAAATCCTAACCATGCATCTATAATCGAAGACAAACAGAGGTTTTACGTAGGATAAAACAGTCCCAACGCAAACTCAAAAGTGGTACTGAAAAATAAAAGTAAATAATAACAAGTCTCCCCTGAAAATAATAAAAACTATAACTAAAGAATCTCTCAATGCTCAAAGTAGTCCGTCGGATCTATTCCCTCGTCCAAATGGTAGCCGACGTCCTCACTCTCATGAGTCGTATCAGGAACAGCAGCATCCCCATCCTCAGTGATGGAAAAATCAGAGTTCTCACCTGCAATTATTAGTTTTGGAGGGGGGGTGAGTTTACTCAGTCACGTAAACTCAGCAAGTTCCACAATCGATCCACCATAAAATACCCAGGTGATCGTGTGTGTAATCGCTTGAGTTGCAGTACATTTTGAAATAAACCGAACAACTATAAACAATTACAAAAATATCTAAGATCTTATATCTATCATATCGAACTGAAAAATATAACATAAAAGAAAAGACATAACATAAAATATAAAGACCTGACATAAAATGAAATGAAAATGATGCATCAAGTACTGATCTCTTTTTGTGTCTGTTTTGTCGCCTTATCCTATGTCGCATATCTTAAAACTTAATATTGCTCCATACGCCTACACAACGTACTTCGCATCTTACTTAATTTACGTATACGACCTGTGTCAGGGCCACTGTTTGAGCCTATCACGCAAGGTCCACGTGTAGATAACCACCTAACCTCCATATCATATAGTATACCACCATCCAGTCTAATGAGGTTGCATGCATTTAAATCAGTGTCCCCTTACATTCGGGACACTGTCGTATCATATTGTCCTTAAGACCCGTCTTGGCTGCAGACGTTAGATCTTGCGGTGTACGCATGAAGACATGTACGTGTAGAAACTTAGTTAAGTATTTCTTTGGCCTTCTGGCGTAACTTATCCGTATTCGTATCTTACCTTATCTTACATATAATTCTTATGGTTTGCTTAAAACTTAATTTGAAGTGAGCCACGATGCGATAAGATTTACAAAATCACGCTTTCCAAGGGACGGGTTCCGTAGTAACCTGGATGTACTTCGTGTGGCAGCCCATACTCCCATAGAGGTGTTGCATCCGTACATGGATGCCTACCGTGACGGGAACCCCACCATGACGAAGGCTTAAAAGTCGTGTGACATAGTTTATTTTTTTTTAATTGTGCGTATGCCCTATCGTAATTTTTCTATGTGGTGCATGCCATATGATGAAAGGACTAACTTGGTCAAAAGAAACTATTTCATATACCTTACATACTTGTGAATATAAAATAATAATTAATATTTGAAAAGAACAGATATTTCATACAAAAATTTTGGAGAAACCTTCTATGGGCCGTCAGATTACTGATTGGGCCTTCTGTTTTTAAAGTTTCCTAATATTTGTGCAGTCTCTGTATTGACACCTTTTACTAATTTGACCCGAGAGTGGGTCAATGTGGCAGTCAAATGATCCACTTAGCCTAGTTATACAAGGGTTAATATCCCTCACTAAATCTTTCAATTTGTGAGCCTCAAAGCGCGTCCTAGAAATTTTAGTGACACTTTCTGATCCATTAGATTACATTGAGTTACTATTGAGATCGTTTTGAAGTTGGTCCTATGGGCCAGTTGGGCCTTGATTTTCAAAAATTAAGGGTCAAAGGGAACTCATGGCATTATTTCATGTGGCACCTAAGGCTAAAATAAGAAGACATGAACATAGAGTCATCTATCATCTAATCTGAACCATTTGATGATTAGACAATAAAATTTTACATAAGGTTGGTTCTTTTGTCCCAATCCTGATTCGGCCTTTAGCACACTAGATCATTCAGTCAAATCTATACAAGATTTAGGGGTTTCGTGCACACTTAGGATGCCCACCATTTGGCGATCCGATTGCACGGATCTGAACCATCAGATATTTAAGTAAGATGATTTTAAGGTGTTAGGTCCTTGGGCCGAATTTATTTTGACCTCTAAGGCCTCAAATCTGAGGGTCAAATCCTTCATGTTCACTGATATCCAAATGGCCTTTTAATTTTCTTGATTTTTGGGCCAAATTCTCGAGTTCTGAACCATTAGATGTCTCGAGGATTTCAATTTGTGGAGATGGTCCATCTTTATTCTATTTCTTGGGTTGGGCCCACAAGGTCCAACCTTGAATCTATTTCGTTTGAAATCAATGGTGCTAAAGGGATGATTGCACCAAAATATTCATATCAGGTAAAATTCTTCAAAGCGTCCAACTACAATAGTTGGCACGGGCAAGTTATCACCGGCATTGTCGGCGTTTAGTTGGGCCGATCCCCGAAATTTATTTTATCTCGGCCTGAAACATCATATATATATATATATATATATATATATATAGCCAAACCAGTGGCACTTGAGCGCTTCTTTCTCACATCTCTCTCTCTAGATTTTCATTGGGTCCTCTCTCTCTTACTCTGAAATTTTTGTTAAAAAGCACCTCTCTCTCTCTCTAGAATTATGCTAAAACTGTCTCTCTATTTTCTCTCTAAATATCGTTATTAGAGATTGGGCCTCTCTCCGTTTCTCTCTCTAAATTTATGCTAAAATCATTTCTCTCTCTAGCTTTCTTTACAGATTTCTCTCCTTACATTTTCACTATAACATATATATATATATAGATAAATATATAGCATATAACATAGAATACATAACTATTATATATTCACACATATATATATAATTTCCCTTCTCTGTTTTTTTTTTTTTTTTTTTTGATGATCTCTGTTGCATAAACGTTGGTGCCAAGAAGGAGAGGAGTTTAGAAGGAGCTGGGCCCCATTGTTAACCATATACATATATTGGTCCATATACAAGCTTAGTAATTATATATGTAAATCAGTAACTCTCTCTTAATCTCTCTTTTGTGATTCTATAACAGGGATATGATGACTGTTGCAGGGACGTGGAAGGTTGAGACTTGGCCCAAATGTAATTTACTAGCATAAAAAAAAGAATTTGTAAATAAGATTAGAGGGATGGGGTTCTGGGATTGGAGAGATTTGGTCTCTCACCGTTATGAGTTGTGCATTATACATTTACCCAAATACATGTTTATATATCTATATGCATATCTGTATACATGCACTGTTGTGGTTTACCGAGTACCGATGAAGAAGGACGTTGGGTTCCCTTGTGTGTAATCATGTGTTCATTCACATACTTAGAAAACGAAAATATATAATGTCGTATATGTATCAATATTCTATATTCACAAAAAATATAGTTTTCTTTGTCCCTAATCTACTGAATACCGGTGGAGAAGGAGGTTGGGCACCCTTGTATACTATCATGTATTCATCAACATAAATCAAAGCCAATACATATTAGGCAACAAATAAGCATATATATTTATATTATATATCTATATATAGTTTATTATTGTTTATTTAAATTTATTTATTTATTTTATGTTTATTTTGTTCTTCTTCTTCGTGGCTATCAACCATTAATGGAGCTCTGTAAATAATATATATAATATATATATATAAAAAAAAAAAAAAGGAAAACTGGATATTTTAAGATCGATCGAGGGGCACCCACCTGTTGGAGCGTGTATGGGTTGATTCTGATCGATTCGGCGACACGATAGCTTACGCGTCGATTCAGCGATGCGGCAGCCTGTCGCTTTAGCGATGCGCTTTCGATGGTGGGTCGGCGGGTGCTTGGCTGGTTGGATGCGAGAGAAAGAAATGGATTATCACAACATTAATGGTGTCGAGATATTGATAGAGAATGAACGAGTGGCGAAGATAGATGGAGGAGGAAGAAGCTAGGGATATGAGAGTTTATAGAAAGAATATGAAGACTTAATTTGGGCATGATTTGCAATGAAGGCAAGAGTTCAAAGATCCAAATTCACTTCTAAAATTAGGGAATCATGGGACATAAAAAGGCTAGTTTTTTATTCCTAAAATATAATATATTGCTAGCTAGCAAACGGGTCCAACTAAAATTATAAAGTTTCTACACTAATAATTGTATGTGTGGGTTGGGTTAGAGTGTGGAGCACTCACATGGGATTCGGCACTCCACCACATCTAATGCCATTGGATCGCCCTCCTAAAATCTATCATAACACCATCCCTTCTTTAGACTTCACCAATCTCAAGAAAAACTTCCCCTGGGTTAGGGTTGATCGAACCACCATGAGAGTGGTTTTTACTACTCGACTAAAAGGGTAGGGACCCACTTCTTGGGGATATCAAATAGACAACTTATCAGTTGCTTGATTTCCCTCTCTGCTAGGTTTGGGTGGGCGGACCACATATCTGATGTTGTCACTCTTCTCGTGGGAAGAATAGCTAACAAGTGGACCATTTCATGCTTTCGGAACTTACTAGCATACGTGGGGGTGGTGCAGACCCACTCCAACAGGTTATTGGTGGCAAATTTCACTACCTCGACCAGTGCTCTCCTCTGCCCTCTAAAATCTCTCTTTTTCCTCTTCAACCAAATGGCCCACATGACCTGATGTGAGCCATTCCCTAGAACTCCCGAGGAAAATCCTTACGCTTGATTGCTTCCAAGGCGTTCATCAAACTCCCACAAGAATACGAAAAACTCCAGCTGATGCTGAAATCCCCTAAGACCATAGCCCAAACTTGCCCCCACAAACTTGCAGGTCTACAGATGGTACGCACTCTCCCACTGGTCCCCACCTGCACTGATCCTATTTTTGGATGCCTAGCCCCTAGCACTTGAGATTTAGGCTCTACTTTACAACACTGCATTACATGATTGCCTCGTGTTCACTAAAGTTGCACTCCCTATGTTTTGTCTTTTTTTGGTTAATTTTTAAGCCTCTTGCCTCAGAAGGCTTTTCTCCATAATTCTAGCTTATCATTCACTTGTTTCCTCCACTCACAAACATAGATTATGCTATTGAATTCTTGCTTTGTTTTAATACTTAGTCGGACTCTCATGTCTGAGTTACAGTAGTATAAAACTGATCTTTTAAAAATGTTTTACTTTTAGGTTATCAGATAACATTTCCTACATAAGAATTTAGGGTTGTGGCACTCTCCATTATTATTGATACTAGAAAATAAAAAAATAATAATGGTAAGGCTTGTAGCACACAATTTAACAGTGCATAGTCTGATGGAAGAAATATGTCAGTAGCTACTTGGAAATAATCCTTATTATAATTTCATTAATGGATTGGATGTTTACTTTAAAAGACATTGATGGGAATGTGCTAGCACAGATTGATCGTGCTTTGAGGTTGTCCCTTTCATCTAATGCCTTTGGTGGCAGTAAATTAATATTAAGTATTGGGTTTAACTCTTTGAGTTATTGCTCAACTTTTAGAATCGTATCAATGGAATATCCGTTTCTTCTGAATATGTAAAAGGAGCTACAAGATATTTTTGAGATTCGTGCCATGTCGAACACCATCTAAGCCCTTTGATTTGAAGGCCATGATGTAAAGATAGTAACTGCCAAAGATGGCATGAAATGTGATCTCTATCATCTGATTCAATCCAGTCAAAGACCATCATCTAATTCAATGTTGATTTAATGGTTGACTGAGACTGATCATATGGTAGAGATCATTTTTCGTGCCAATCTTTGGAAGGAAAGATCTTTACATCATGGCCTTCAAATCAAAGGGCTCAAATGGTGTTCCACATGGCACAAAAGTAAAAAATATCAAGTCTTTCTTTTTAGATGATGTGCCATGGTACAAATTTCGTGTTCGAGTTGTAGCTTCCATATAAAAATTACGTATCACATTGATTAGTACGTATCACATTTATTAGTCAGTATATTTTATCACCGATGATGTGCCTTGTAGCTCTTGACTGAAGCAAGCCAGAACATGATCCGATTTGGGCATGCTGATCCAAGTTCCAAGACTGAGGCAAATGGAACGGCAAGTATCAATACTGGTTAGCAGAATATTTTATGTCCTTAACAGTCAATATCTTACCCTTATAAGTTATTAGCCACCCCCTTACTCTCCTAGAGAGAGCTGTTGCTATTACTCTTGCTGTAAATATTGGTTTGGGTTTAATATGGTGGGCGAGAAAGTCAGAAAAACGACAAAATACGGAAAGAAAAAGGGGTAAAAATCGAAAGCTCAATAAGCTGTAAAATACGAAAGACTAAAAAACGGAAAAATCTTGAGGGAAAAAAAGATATATTAAAAACCTTTAAAAAAGGTTTGAAAACAATTTTTTTAAAACATGGGAAAAATTGTTTAATAGGCGAAAAACACGTTTAATACCAGAAATATGCGATTATTAAAAAATACATGTTTTATTCATAAATACGGGTATTATAAGTGTTTAGTACATTATAGGACAAAAACGCGTATTATACACATATTTTTAAAAAAAAATGCCATATATTGTCACGATGCAACTCTGGTAAATTTCCTATTTTTTAAGGGTATCTACAAGTGGTTTTGTTATTGTTTTCTTTGTCCGATTAAAACCTTTGTGATACCTCTCCGTTAATTTTATTGATAAACTTTTTAACATAAAGCAGTCTTTAAGTGCATTATCATGCAGTAACAGGATTTTATGTGATGATTCAAATTTGCGTGTCTAATTGGATATAGATTAGCTGACTGATTTAGAGCTAGTGTTTCATCTCTTCTCCTTCTTTACATAAGGCACTCGGTATGTGTTGTTTCTTAATTTGGAGAAAATTAATTTAGGTACCCAGGCTGTTATTTCAGAAGTTAGGGATAGAAGTTTCTGCTGGTTCAAACCCAGCTTTCACATCAAACAAAAAAAAGAAATTAAAGTGTTATTTGACAATATGACTTAGGACTGGTGCTGCTGGATGGTAGCAGATACGTCTATTGTTGTTAGCTTCCTTGTTGTCTTGCAAATTTGGAACCTAGAAAGGAGTCTTTAAGTTAGTGTTACCTAGACATGTGGCACGGTTTCTAAGTGTCAAGGTGTCATAGATGTTTGGTATGCCAATTTCTAAGATTCCAATACGGCGGCACAGTCTTAAGAACTATAACATTGTAAAAAAAAAAAAATTATATGGAAAAAAAATTTGAAGGACATCTTAGATAGCCAATTGAGATCTACATAATGTATGTATGAACGTAACTAAAAGTATACTATTTTATACAAATTGTTTTCACAGACCAAGCTTTTTATTTTATAAGTTACTAACCTTTACACAATTTTTTTTTCTATAAAACGATGTTTCATTTTATCTGTCAAAATGAGGAACATTATGATGGTACATGTCTAGAAGTATCCTGCTGCGTTAAGGAGCATGGATCAAAATATCGTCCGATACCGATAAGTGTCGGTTTTGGACTTGAACGATACGATACATTGGGTTTTTATCGCCCCCCTTAAAAAACAATCAAATTATCATTCAAAGTATCATTTGTATCGTCTGTATCGTTCAATGTATCATTCGTATCGGACAATAATTTCAAATAATCGTCCGATAATGTCAAATTATCGGTTTTGTTATTTTTTTTGTTTTGTTTTTTTTTTGGAGAAAAAATAGGAAAGTATCGTCCGGAACCGATACATATCGGTTTTGGGGTTGGACGATACGTATCGAAAATCCGAGATTTTGATCCATGTGAAGGAGTGTCCAAGTGCCACCAAGTACAGGCACATGTCCAAGTGTCAGCACATCAAAAATCCCAAAAGTAGAAGTGCTTGGGTAACACTGCTTTAAGATTTTCACACCAACTTGAGAAAGAACCTAATCCTCCCCAACCACCACAAGATCTGTCATGACTCATGAGTGTTTTACCATGTCTTTTAAATGCTTTGTCCTCATAATACATCCAGATTCTGGAAATATCTTGCGGAAGCTGCACTCAGGCATATATGTTTAAGTTCACTCAGGCATATATGTTTAAGTTCTGTTTTATTTTTATTTTTATTTAAGAGAGATAACAAGCAGCTAGTATCATATTGGTTTCGGTCAGCACTGAAACGATAACAAGGTTCAACACTTTGGGCATTATAATATATGGAAGGTAAAAACTTCAGATGAAATTTTGGCCTGCCTGCAAAATTTCAGCCGAAATTTCGGTCAAAATTTTGGTTTCGGCCAATCCCGAAAACAAAACCGACATTTTGATTCTTGGCTAGTATAACATTTCAGTTCTGGTAGTTGAAGTCTTTGTTTTAGCCAAATCTCGTTGTATTAAATGGTTTATTAATTATGATATTTTTCGCTTGTGTACTGTTTTGCTTGAGAATTTTTTGTTGTATAATTGGGGTTCACGATTTCTGCATTCAAGAATATTTTTTTAAAAGTTGACATGCTCAGGAATTGCACCAACTATTTTTTCCATCATTTATTGTAATTTTTTTAGGCCTTATATTTGAGCAAGCTTATCTGAGTATCAAACTTTATATTAATGATGAATCATAACACGTCTATTTTTCCTTGTTTCTATATTTGCAGGTCAAGGTAGCACCTCTTCTTGCTTAGGGCTAATTTGTCCTTGGTTTTGAGCAGGTGATTTTTGTGTAATTATTTATATTTTCCATAGATGTGCACATGAAAGTGCGTAATGTGACATGATTGTGGTCAATATTCAAATAGTATATGTATATTGTTATGGTACTGCATTGCTGCCATTGCATATGTTTAGAATATAGATCAAAATAGAAATTTGAAACGGTAGTAACGTAGGATAGGGAAATCAAATGTTTTAGATTATCGTGTGGAAAATTTTGAAATATTGCTTTGAGACGTCAATGTACTTTAGCTTGTTTACTGAGTTCTTATCTTGAATGAAATATTATTCAAGGCACATTTTAAGCAAAGGCACATGCTTTTTTATTCAAGGGGCATTTAAAATATATATATATATATATATATATATATATATATATATATATATATATATATATATATATCTTTATATGTATATTAATATATTCATATAATTGAGATATATAATTGTCTTTTGCATTTCTATTAATAATTTATGGCATTTGAACTTTTAAACAGAAGATTGTACGTAAAGAATGATAACATTCAACAAATATGTACTAGAAGAAACATATAAACATCATAAACAACTGAACATTATGTGCACTAAAAAAATTACAATTTAACATATTAGCAAGTAGGCAAGCAGCAAGTAGTATAATTATCTAAGAGTGGACTAACGAATTAAAAAGAAAGTGAGTAATAACTAACAAGTATAGATTGGGCTTGTAGCTCAACAAAAGGTCCACGCCTCCATCGTGCGGCGACCTTGAGGTTATAAGTTTAAGAACTAATGAACTAGCAATTGAGTAACTTATAACTCTTATATAACCTGTAAATTATAAATTTACAATTTATAATATATATATATATATATATATATATATATATATATATATATATATGAAAAGGGACGCTGCCCTCGAAGGTAGCGTTTGTGGGTTACCTTTGAGGGCGATCACGTGCCACATGATCGCGAGTTACACCCATTCCTCTATGTTTTTAGAAAATGAAAAAAAGTTACTTTTTTTTTACCCCTTCAAATCATAAGTCAAATATCGTGTTTCCTTGCCCAAACCTGCATTGAAAATTTCCAGCTTTGACCCAATATTCGATGGTGAAAAGTAACCTTTTTATTATTATTTATTTTTAGATGGTACTTGATCAACCTCAGGCAAGTTGTCATTGCACCTAATTTTCGGGTTGGGTGCCCCGTTGCGCCCAGCTGGTTTGTGGTAGCGTTTGGGCAATCCCTTCGTGGGTACCATCTCGTTCCTCTCTCTCTCTCTCTCTCTCTCTCTCTCTCTCTCTATATATATATATATATATATATATATATATATATATATATATATAAAATATGTATATATTGAGGTGCGCATAGGCTCATTTCTGCGCCTTCGCACCTAGGCGCACCTTTGACAACACTGATCCTGTCACTGATGAAAGGAGACCCACTCCGAGACTGGGATTAAGAAGATTGTCCTGCTCTATCGATTTCCCCATCATCAATAGTTTTGATTTTTCTCACTCTTATACTCATCTGCACTTTGCAATTCGAACCCGTCTCCTGTGGTGCTAGTGTGCACAGTTTATTCTTATAGTGGATTTTAAATCTCGGCATTGGAGGTCATATCGGTTGATGCCCAATCAGTGTTACCTATGCACTTCTACTTTTGAGATTTTTTCCGTGCCGACACTTGGTGGCACTTGGACACTCCTCAACACAACATGATACTTCTAAACATGTATGAAAATAACACATACTAGCATCAAATTGTTTCTCATTTTGACGCGATCAAATGAACCGTTGTTTTATTTTTAAAAAAACTTGTGTAAAGTTTAGTAAGTCATAAATAAAAAGTTTGGATCATTGAAAATGATTTGTATAATATAGCATACTTTTATCTAGGTTCATGATATATATTATGTATCTTTTCATTACAAATCTCAATAGGCTCTCTAATATATCGCTTCAATTTTTTTTATATAAATTCTATTTACTTCTTTTTTTCTTATAGCCGTGCCTCCGTATTGGAATATTTAGAAACTAGCGTGCCAAACATTTATGATACCTTGACACTTGGCACCCGTGCCATGTGCCTAGGTAACACTGTGCCCAATACCCAAGAGGGCTCCAAAAAAAGAGTTAAAAAAATAAAGTCAGTAATCTGTATCATTTGATATCTCTGTATCAATCCGTACCTCTGCAATACCGATATATTATTGTGTACGGATATTGGCTCAGCCAAATTCTATTCATATTTTGATTTTCATCTATATGTGTTTGTATTCTTTTTTCTTACTAAAAGATTTACTTACCAATCAAAAAAAAAATTGTATTGAAAAAATTAAAGGGCTTTACATGGTCAAATAAGAAATATGGATGTGTATAAATTGCTTTATAGTCCAAAACCTTAGAATCCTAGACATAATGGGGATATATGGAATGAAAGACCCATTTTTGGCTGGCAGCATAGTTTCACTTTGATAGTTGGTTTCAACTTCCAGTCTCAGCATGCAGAACAAGCTTTTAGTAAAGGGGTTATGTTGTGGAGAAGTTGTAAAGAGTTTAGCATAAGCCTGCAACAAGTGGAGCACAATCCAATGGCTACCAAACTGACCAATATAGTGGGCATACTGCATCACAGCCATGGGTCAAGATATTTTAAATCTAATACATGTATCGTTCAGGTCTCCTGGAAGATACGTATCGGCTTATTGGCCAAGACATTGAATGTATCACCGATACAATGATCAATATATCAGCCAGTACAACTTTTATTTTTTTGAATGTACCGGCAATACATCGAGTCATGGTTCAAAATTTCGGCCGAAATGTTTCGGTTTCCGGAATGGCCGAAACCTAAACCGAAATTCAAAATTTTAGATTATTTTGTATAGGATCCCAAATTTCAGCCGAAATTTCAGATTTCAGTTTCAGTCATGCCCGAAACCGAAATTCAACCCGAAATTTTGATCCTTGCATTGAGTGACTCTTTAAAAAAAAAATTAAAAACTTAGACGATACATTGACTGTATTGGACGATACAATGAAAAACATACACCAAGCAATATATGGTGTATGTATGTATCACTGGGGTCCGATACCGGTATTGTCCTATATTTTGATCCATGATCAAAGCTACCTCCAGGAAAAATCTGTGGAACCAATACAGCATCAACCACTCATACTGGCAGACCCATGCTGTAGTACTGGTTGGAAAGGTTAATCTCCAGTCTCAGGCTTATTTAATGCGCAAGCCGAAATTTTGTGTGGTGACAATGCAACCCTGTTAGGGGATAAATTTTTATGCCAGAAATGTTAGCAATGGTAGCAGGCTATAAACACATACATTTGCTTCATGCATTGCAAATATTCTTTTATAGGTAGATCAATATAAATGTGAAAAGAATTAGAAGGTGCAGTAACTTTTGGAATTGATGTTTGGATTATATACATATGTCAAGCATGCACTTCCTAATCTTGGTGTGCATGGAATCTTTTTCATGTTGTAATTTCAACAGAACAGGGGTCGAGCGCTGTTTAGATGGTCCCCAAAAAATATTATTCAAATTATATTTGTCTTCTATTTTGGCCTAAATTAAGGTTGGGGTCAATTTTGGTTCGTCCAAAATTGATCTTAACCTCATTTGGCAGGGTACAATTTGGTTGATAGGCATTTTGCACATTCATCTAAACAGCACATTATGTAGATGTTGTTGATTTGGATATACTCTATTCCGTAGTCTATAACATGTTGTAAGTTAGTACCTACTTCATTCTTGTTTGATATTGTTTCTGAAGCATTGGGCCCATTTGCTAAAAAAATCTTGCAGCTACTAACTACGAGGCGCCCTTTCATTGCTCATATAAATGATGCCATGGGCAATGAGCTATTTGGGGTGAGGATTTCATTTTTTTATGGGTGAGGATTTCATTTTTTTAGTCCTTGAAGGAACTTTCCAACCATTTTATAAGTATGAATATATTGCTTTTGCAGTTTCATCCCTTATTTATCATTAGGTTTGAGGTTCGCATGCCATTTTGGTGGATAAACAGTACAGTTTATGCAGAGATAGATGGTAAGGTATGGTAACTTTACTATTATTATTATTATTAATTTATAAAGATGGCATCTTTGGTCCATTATGAGACAATAACATGCAGTTACAAAGTCAGTGGCTTGTTTTTTAAATGTTTATTATTTCTTTGTTCGGTAGGAAATTGGCGTGGTTCATAGACGATTGATTCCATCTTTGGAGGAGGGTGTATGATTTGTATTTGGGGTATGCAACCTCTGTTCCCTTTACTGTTGTGCATGACTCCACTTTTAAGAAGCTCTTTTTGCGTGGTTTCTGATTCAACCCTGTGACTCATTGATCACAAAAATAACCTCAACTGTTGGCCATGAGATGGTAAAGTTGGAGTTATAGTGCTTAATTGGTCATGAATTGATTATATATAATTTAAAATCTTGGATGATACCAAATCCGAGACTTATTCTCAGCATTAGAGCTCAACGATGCAACTCATATTTGTTTTTATCGGACGAGACAAACCATATTGGCTTGTATCTACGCATTTACCTAGAGTTTCTTTCCTGTTTTGTTCTTAAATTACATGTGGAGCATGGAATTTGTAGTGAGATGGATGATTTCACCCAGGTGCCAAAAAACTGAGCTGAGAATAAGTTTGAAGATTTCAATTGAAAGGTGATGCCATAAAAGAAATATCATAAGTCCATGAGAGAGTTTTTTTTCCAATAGTTAAGAAGAAAAAAGATAACAACTTTTGGTATTTCTATGCATATCATTGGTCTGTCAATACATTTAGTACAATGCATGAATAAAATACAAACAGTGATGTCGGCCCATCCCATTTGAAAACCTAAAATACAAATCCTATAATGGATGATTGACTTAGTGAACTGAATTTGATAACTTCGATGGCTTGTAGTTTGGGTTAGGGTTAAGAGGAAGGAGAGAAAGGAGAAAAGAGATGAAGAACTTCGGGTTCTAAGAGTGCGTCTCGTACCCTTTTCATTAGCATATAGGCATCTTTACAATTTTATACTCACACACCCATTATTACTTGCACACCCATCAATGGATGAACAATATCAGGCTCACACCAACTAACAATGAATGCTTGGACACGCCAACTCTCTCTCTCAAGTTGGAGCATAGATGTCAATCATGCCTAACTTGGTGATGATTTCATATAAATGATTTTTCCCTACAGCTTTTGTGAGTACATTCACAAGTTGATCCTTTGTTCTGACTTCAGGTATACTGAATTCCTTGAATTCTTACTTTTCCCTTATGAAGTTTCGTTCCAATTCAATATGCTCTATCCTTTCATGATAGACTAAATTTTCAGCTATATGCCGAGATGCCTCATTGTCTCCATGTAGGGTCATATGGAGTCTCACATCAATACCAAGATTGACTAGGATGAAACAAAGCCACGTTACCTCACGTGCATCCTGGGACATAGCCCTGTATTCACCTTCAACAGTTGATTTTGAAACCACATGTTGCTTCTTTCTTTTCTAGGTGACCAGGTTTCCAACAAGGAAAGTGCAAGAGCTAAAGGTAGATCTTCTGTCACCTAGGGAACCAACCCAATCAAAGTCAGTAAAATTCTCAATATCAAAGTGTCTACGGTTGGAGTAGAGCGATCCCTTCCTGGCCTGCCCTTCAGACACCTCAGGATTTTATATACTGCATCTAGATTTGTAGTCTTGGGAGCATGCATGTACTGGTTCACTACACCTACTGCATAGGCTACGTTGCGCGAGTCATTGTGAGATAAATAAGCTTTCTCACAAGCCTTTGATAGGTTCTGATATCTTTGAATGGTTCACCTCCTTCACTAATTCAGTGATTCTGTTCCATTCAAGTAGCCGTAGGCCTACAACCTATCTAGTGTATACTTCATTTGGGATAAGGTTATCCCGTCTTTAGACTTCGCCAATTCAATTCTCAAGAAAAACTTCCTTTGGGTTAGGGTTGATCGAACCACCACGAGAGTGGTTTTTACTACTCGACTAAAAGGGAAGGGACCCAGTTCTTGGGGATATGAAATAGACAATTTATCAGTTGTTTGATTTCCCTCTCTGCTAGGTTTGGGCGGGCGGACCACATATCTGAGGCTGTCACTCTTTTGTGGGAAGGATAACTGACAAGGGGACCATTTCATGCTTTCGGAACTTACCAACATACGTGGGGGTGGTGCAGACCCACTCCAACAGGTTATTGGTGGCAAATTTCACAACCGCGACCGCCGCTCTCCTCTGCCTTCTAAAATCTCTCTTTTTCCTCTTCAGCCAGATGGCCCACATGACCTGATGTGAGCCATTCCCTAGAACTCCAAAGGAAAATCCTTACGCTTGACTGCTTCCAAGGCATTCATCAAACTGCCACAAGAATACAGAAAACTCCAGCTGATGCTGAAAGCCCCTAAGACCATAGCCCAAACTTGCCCCACAAACTTGCAGGTCTACAGATGGTACGCACTCGCCGACTGGTCCCCACCTGCACTGATCTTATTTGGCAGCCTAGCCCCTAGCACCTGAGATTTAGGCTCTACTTTACAATACTGCATTACATGATTGCCTCATGTTCACTAAAGTTGCACTCTCTATGTTCTGTCTTTTTTCTGCTAATTTTCAAGCCTCTTGCCTCTAAGGCTTTTCTCCATAATTCCAGCTTATCATTCATTTGTTTCCTCCACACACAAGCACATTATGCTATTGAATTCTTGCTTTGTTTTAATACTGAGTCAGACTCTCATGTCTGAGTTACAGTAGTATAAAACTGATCTTTTAAAAATGTTTTACTTTTAGGTTAGATAACATTTTCTACATAAGAATTTAGGGTTGTGGCACTCTCCATTATTATTGATACTAGAAAATAAAAAAATAATAATGATAAGGCTTGTAGCACACAATTTAACAGTGCATAGTTTGATGGAAGAAATATGTCAGTAGCTACTTGGAAATAATCCTTATTATTATAATTTTATTAATAGGACGACACAGTTTGCGGAGGTAGACAACACTGGATTTGGAAACTGGATGCTTACTTTAAATGACATTGATGGGAATGTGCTAGCGGATCGTGATTGGAGGGGTATTGGCTTTGAGGATGTCTCTTTCATCTAATGCCTTTGGTGGCAGTACATTACTACTAAGTATCGGGTTTAACTTTTTGTGTTATTGTTCAACTTTTAGAATCGTATCAATGGAATATCCATTTCTTCTAAATATGTAGAAGGGAGCTACAAGATATTTTTGAGATCCGTGCCATGTGGAACACCATCTAAGCCCTTTGATTTGAAGGCCATGATGTAAGGATATTAACTGCCAAAGATGGCATGAAATGTGATCTCTGTCATCTGATTCAATCCAGTCAAAGACCATCATCTAATTCAATGTTGATTTAATGATTGACTGAGACAGATCATATGATAGAGATCATTTTTCGTGCGAATCTTTGGCAGGAAAGATCTTTACATCACGGCCTTCAAATCAAAGGGCTCAAATGGTGTTCCACATGGCACAAATTTCATGTGCCAGCTGTAGCTCCCATATAAAAATTATGTATCACATTGATTAGTCAGTATATTTTCTCTGCGGCACGGATGATGTGCCTTGCAGCTCTTAACTGGTTAGCTGAATGTTTTATGTGCTTAACCGTCAATATCTTACCCTTTTTGTCACGTAGCATGTATGCCAGATTCTTGAATTAGAAGTTACCAGTGGGGCTGGTAATGTCAGTGTCCATTTACATAAGATTTTTTATATATTATGTAGAATCACAGTGACAAAATACTGGTATGGGTTTAATATGGTGGGCGAGAAAGTAAAAAAACGGCAAAATACGGAAAGAAAAAGGGGAAAAAAGAGATATATTAAAAACCTTTAAAAAAGATTTTTAAATAATTTTTTAAAAATGCGGGAAAATTTGTTTAATACGCGAAAAACATGTTTAATACCAGAAATATGTGATTATTAAAAAATACGTATTTTATTCATAAATATGGGTATTATAAGTGTTTAGTACCTTATAGCACAAAAATGCGTATTATACACGTATTTTTTTTTAAATGTTGTATATTGTCACAATGCAACTCTGGTAAATTTCCTATTTTTTAAGGGTATCTGCAAGTGGTTTTGTTACTGTATTCTTTATCATGCATTAACATGACTATATGTGATGATTTGATATAGTTTAGTTGATTGATTTAGGGCTAGTGTTTCATCTTCTCCCCTTCTTTACACAAGGCACTCGGTATGTGTTTCTTAATTTGGAGAAAAATAATTTAGGTACTTAGGCTGTTATTTCAGAAGATAAAAGTTTCTGCTGGAATTGAATTAGAATTCTGACTAGAGGGCCGCTAGGTACAAAATTTAAGTCGGTAGTAGCGATCTCCTGCGATTTTTGGCATAAACATTTTAACCTTATCAAATTTATGCCCACTGATCTGGTTCTTGTTAAACATTAATCAATATTCTGCAGAAGTATATGAAGCCTTTAAAAGGCTGATTGTACGTTACTCTATCTACCCTCATGTTTTTCCTTATGTGTCTTTTTCTAATTTTCTATAACTACACTTCTAATTAAACTAGGACTCTTTCAGCTAATTAAACAAATTAAAAAAAAAAGATTGAGAGTTTTCACTCCTTTTTCTTCTGACTTTTGAGTTTCTATGTACAGCCCATGAATTTGCTTTTTTGACTAATCGTGGTTGTTGGTTGGGTACTATGACTTCTCAATCGAGTTTTTATTGTTTATTTTTTATTTTTTATTTTTTATTTTTTATTTTTTTTATGTTAAATTTGTACATAATTTGTGATGATTGAGAGGTTTTGTAGCTGTTCATGTTGTTTTTGAGACTGCCAAAACTACTGAGATCTTGAATTGAAGACCATATGTCTAATCTCAAGGTTATCACAGAGAAACACAAGTCTTTGTGCTATTGAATGAACCATTAGGAGCTTGTCATGTAGCCTTAACTATCAAATTCCTATAAATAGAAGCTTTCTCCTCCAACCAAATGACTAGAAATTGTTAGAATTTTCAACTTTTAAATCTCTAAACCCTAGTTATTTCGTAATCGCCTCGTACCATTAGCTCAGATCTAGATCTAAATCCAAACCCTTAACTCAAACCCTAGAACTTTTGAAGTATCCCATTAATCAAAATCGAAACCAAGCCGAGGAGTAACAAGTTTGCATCCACTCCTTCCACTTACACCCAAACTCGAGTCTGTCGAGCATGTAGTTTAAACAATTCCAACTGACTTGATTATAAGCTTTCTTTATGTCCACCTTTCAAAGGGCAACTGGCTGATGAGCATGATGGGCTGAATGAATCGCCTCTTGAGCAATCGCCACCAGGTCCACCAATTGCCTTCCTTGAACATAAGCTCCCTGGATTGCCGAAACAATCTTACCCATTAGCGGCTTGATTATGTTACCTAGAACCTTCGAGATGATTTTGTACAAACAGTTAAGGTGGCAAATTGGATGGAAATCTAATAGGTCCTCCGCTCCCTCTCTCTTAGGAATGAGAGTGATAAAGGTGGAGTTGAGGCATCGGCCAATGAAGCCGGTGGCATGAAACTCGTGAAACATTTCCATCAAGTCAGTTTTGAGGAGAAGCCAAAATTTACGATAGAATTCCAATGTAAAGCCATCAGGTCTGGGCGACTTGTTCTTATCTCCGAACTTGATGGCCCGTCATACCTCATCTTCAGTAAATGATTGCTCCACATCAGCACCCTCGTCCTCCGAGATGAATTGAAACATAAGCCCATCTAGCTTCGGTCAAGTTAGGCCCTCGTCAAAATACAGATTGGACTAGAAGTCGACGACGTGCGGTCTGATCTTCTCATAATCATAATAGGTGACTCCATCAACCGCGATCTTACCCAAGTAGTTGACTTTATTGCAAGTGTTGGCGACCGCATAGAAGAACTTGGTATTTTGGTCTCTCGCTTTGATCCACTGTACCTTAGCCTTTTGTCTCCAACACACTTTATCAGCCCTGCACTTGTCATTGAACTCTAATTTTTTATAATCTTGCATCTCTTTCTTCATCCGACAGGTCCCTGTACTCCTCCAGATCATCTATCTCTTTCAAGCGAAGAAGCAAGATCTCTTTCGTGATGTGAACCAGCCCATACACCTCTCTATTCTAGGTCTTAATGTACCCCTTGAGCCGCTGAAGTTTGGACATAAATTGGAATGCAGTCGTCCCCGAAGGTGCAAGCTCACCCCACCAATCAAAAATTTTCGTTTGAAATTTTTCGTCGAGCAGCCACATATTTTCAAAGCGAAAAGGGGACGACCCCTTCCCTCTAGACTCCCACCGAAGCAGTAAAGGCCGGTGATCGGAGACAACCCTAACAAGATCCTCTAAACTATCGGCCAGGAATATCTCCAACCACTCAAAAGAACATAGAAATTTGTCTAGACGGATTAGAGATGGCGTTTCCTAAAGGATTAATCAAGTAAATCTTGATCCCACAAGCGGTATGTCAAACAACTCCCAATCCGATATAAAGGAGTTGAACTCGCGCATCACTGCCATATCTGGCGGCCCACCCTACTTTTCATGAACCCATCTAATGACATTGAAATCGCTTCCTAGACAACACGGATAATTCCATCTAGCTACAACAGCTGCAAGCTCGAATTAGAAATCACCTCGGAATCTATCGTTCGACGGCCCATAGATATCATAGAACAACCAGATTTTGCCTACGTCTTTACTCTAAAGAACAAAAGTGGAGTAAAGGCCCACCTCCTCATCCAATTTGTCGAACAGTAAGGAATTCCAAGCAACCAGAATGCCTCATGAGGCACCAACGGAATCGACCCTAATCCATCTCTAACGGTTGCCTCCGAGCACTGACGCAACTTTGAATCTATCACAACATCCCCATTTAATTTATTGAAGTGTAATCACAGTCAGATTAATCATCGCTATCATCCACTTCACCCCGGCCCGCTTCAACCCATCACAGATGTCTCTCACATTCCACGAGAACAACTTCATAATCTGACAAAGACAGCCCGCCTAAGAGGTGAGGTCGGGTCTTAGACACCCCCAGCTCCCCTCCCATCAGACATCCTCCACTGTAGTCGAGCGAGCTCCCGAGATTTAGCTTGTCGCTTCTTATTAGGGTTGATAGATCGACTCTCAAGGATTGTGCTAAATACCTCTCCGAGGTCATCATCCGACCCCTTGAAGGTCATTCCAAGGTCATACCCACCTGAATTAGACAGTCTTCTTCATCCGAACCTTTGAAGCCATCCCGAAAGCCATGACTTCTAACAACAGAGGAACTTGTTGAACTAGCGCACCTGGAGGGTCAGAAATAACATTGGATCCAATTCCCAGCCTCATCTTGCCAAAGTGATCTCAACGGAAGGATCGCCCCCGAAGAGGATTCAAAGGAGACGGAATCTGAGAAAGACAGAGTAGTAGAAGGTTGGGATGCCTGAGTTAGAAGCTGTAGAGTAGGATTTTCATAAGAGCATGGATCAAAATCTCGGCCAAAATTTTAAATTTTCGGCCGAGACATCTCAGTTTCTGTTTGAACCGAGACGGAAAATACAAAAATATCGGGCCCTCTCTGAAAATACAAGATTATAGGCCGAAAATTGAAATTATTGGCCGATAATACGGGGGAAATCATATTATTGGCCGATAGCTGGTTTGTATTTTAAAAAAATTTTAAAGGGCTGTCAGCCATTTTTTTTGCAAAAATCAAGGGATGTTTTAAATTATTTTCTTCCTCCTCTCTTCCTCTTTCCCAAACAATCCTTCTTCTCGCTGGAACCTCGCCGGATTCCATCAAATTTCACTGGATTTCATGATTTTCCCCTTATTATTTTCCCTTCCTTGCTTCTTTAATCTCAAAAAAATAAAATATTGGAGGAGAAGAAAGAAAAAACAAAACAAAAAGAATAAAGAGGACCTACCTGCCTGCTTCTCCTCCTATTCTTTTTTTTTTTTTTTTTTTTTCCTGCAACTTTAGTTATCTTAAAGTTAGTTATCTTATAAAAAAAAATGAAAGAAAAGAAATCTAGTGTAAGTTATGATATGGTGCTTCTAGATAACTAGTTAAGTTATGATATGGTGTTAAACCTTATTAGAAAGCTAGTTATCTTATAAAAAATAATAATAAAAGCTAATTATGATATAGTGTTTGGAATGCATACGGCTGCTCTTTGTGCAGTCCAATGTTTGTGCATATATCTAACTAGTTTTCGAAAAGCGTGAATGTCTAAAATCCACTGAATGTTAGGAATCAGATGATAGGAATAATTTTTCACCCCGATCTTTCACATAATAGATCTTGAGTCCATGAGCATATCATCAAACGGTCATTTTTTTTATTCTACGTGACACAAATACTCAAAAAGTGGCCATAAAATCATATGACACATCATGCCCAAATGTGAGTTAGAGCCTTTTTTGGATCAATGATAGATGGAATATAAAGACCATTAATCAATAGTGGACCCAAAATTATTATTTTTATGGAGATTTAAGCGATCTAATCTGTAGAGTTAATATCAACCAATGTTTTCAATGTAATGGTTGATATTAATGACCATTAATCAAATGATTTAAGATGAGCCCTAAAGGTACAAAATTTTAAATTTGTTTAAGAAGTGTTATGCTTTAAAAAATTGAAACTCTTAATTTTTAAAAGACCGACTCTCCTGAGTCCCGACTATTATTGGTGTTTAAATGATCTTACACCATCAATGGTTCAAGATGTGAGTGATCCGATCCATCAAAGTGGCAGATCATATAATGAAGTGCAACATACGTAAAAATAATTTTTTAAGGAAATCTAAACCATCCGATCCATTGACTATAATACCACTCGTTGCTTTTAGTTTTAATGACTGATATTAATCGGATTATTGGCATCCATTTATCTACATATTTCATTGGGCTAAGATTGCCTATCCAATTAGGGAGATTTAGGCCATTTGATTTCAGTCATAATAGGCCCAAAAATATTTTTTTAGAGAGATTTAAGCCATCTAATTTTTGGAGTTAATATCAGCCATAGTTTTCAATTTAATGGTTGATATTAAAGACCATTAATCAATGATTTAAGATGGGCCCTAAAGGTACACATTTTTAAATTGGTTTAAGATAGGTTGTGTTTTTAAAAGTTGAAATACATAATTTTTAAGGGACCAACTCTCCTGACCATCATTGGTGTTTAAATGATTTTACACCATCAATGATTTAAGATGTGAGTGATCCGAACCTTCAAAGTGACAGATTATATATTGAAGTTCAACATGCCTAAAAATAGTATTTGAAGGAGATTTAAAAGTGATATTATAATCAATGGATTGGATGGTTTAGATTCTAAACCATCTGATCCATTGACTTTAATATTACCCGTTGCTTTTAGTTTTAATGGCTAATATTAAAATTCGTCAATCGAATTGTTGACATCCAATTATCCGCATATTTCGTTGGGTCGAGATTGTCATTCCAATGATAGATTGGTACTTGGACAATTTAGATTGATGGCTGATAAATCAAATTTCAATGGTGTAAAATAAAAAAAGCATTGTATGGAGATTTAAGCCTTCATAAATGGCAAAAAAGGTATTGTAGACAATTTTAAGCTATCTATTTTATGAATTATAATGTTATACATTCTTTATCATCTATTCCGAAGAAATCAATGGGTTTAGAGGGGTTGCACATATAGGATGTGCCAAGGAATCAAAATCCGATTCTCTAATGATGCGAGCATGATCTCAAAATCTATTGTGTCAAAGATTGGGATGAAAACAATATTCATCGCCTTATTTAAAAGAGTCAACGATTTAAGCACAAAAAACCCATGATGACAATAAAAAACTTGTACTTATAATAGACATATAGGTACTTTAAATGAACGAAAATTAGCCTTATTAGTGTATATATGTGCCCTAAAAATATTAAAGAGCTTTAAAAAACTAATAAAATAAAGTTTGGCAAAGTTTGGTAAAATTCGGAACATATGTTTAAAAAAAATTGAAATTTTGATCAAAATTACATAAATTTTGGCCAATTTACGGTTCAGGTCAAGACCGAAACCGAGATTTTGATCCATGCATAAGAGTGCGCAAGGTGAGTTCCTACACCCGCAGCAACGATCGGGTCCAAAGGGAAAAAGAGGCAGAAGAGACCTCCCAAGACATCTGGGCCCAACGTGGTCCAACTTGGCCGAATACCCCTTATTAGTCTTATCATGGACTCGCGGATGCAGGCTCGTCAGCGAGGGGCCCGACCGCAGCTTAATATTGACCCGAGTTCTGGAAGGTGGTCAAGGAAATCGGCCGGTCATCAGCCCCGTTGATAACCCATTGCCACTGTCGCCCATTTCAGCCGCAGATATCACGTGTCGGACCACATGTAGATCTCGTGCCCATCGCAGATATAACAGCCATGTCACTCTCTCCGATCACGTGCCCATCGCAAGAAACCGAGGGAACGACCGGACGACCGACAGCCAAATCGCCTTACATCACGTGCCCAGCTTTAGCTTTAACAGGCGCCAAACCACGTGTCCCACAGCTGTTTTGGTTTTGTCCGTTGTGGAATATATCTCAAACCACACATCACTAGCCACGTGTCTCAACAAAGGCTAATGTTGCCTCAACCCACATGAGATCCTCAGAAGTTTTTTTCCCATTAATAGCAAAGCGTGTACGGTGTACCATCCTCCTTTCTAGAGGAGCTCGAAATGTTGAGACGGTCCTGAGCCTCCATCGTGGCAGAACCAGCGATCTGAACCGTTGGATCCATCACCGGCTGTAGATCAAGATCACAACCACCGAACGCCGGACTTCTGCATGACGCCGGTCGTCTTCCCATGTTGCGCTGCGGGCAGCAGAGTTTTTTACTGGCACCATCAAGTATGACTTCCTTACCTCCGACCGACCACGTCGTTTCCTTGCCCAGGTTCCTCGGGAGGGGAGAGCCTGCTCACCCAACTCGATATCTATGAAGATCTGAACGTTTTGGTCGTCGATGTGAGCGATACAACATCTCGGGATGTCATACCCCGAAGTCTCAGCCAAGCCACCCATCGAAAGAAGTCGGACAAACTTCTTCGTCGTGAACATCCCACCGCCGGCAGGTGACAGAGACGTCGTCGATATAGATTTTCTGTCGAGCACAAAACTTTTTGGCAGTGGCTTCCTCGTGAAACCTCACTAGGTAGCTAGTTGGATAAAAAGGCGAAATGAACGGCCGCTCACCAATGGCCCAACAATTATGTAACCACCTGTAAATTTGTATCGGTAGTAACGAATTAATGCCGAAATTAATGGTAGCCCAAAAATGCGATAGGTTGGAGGCTAGGGCTTTTAGTTCATGGTTATTGCAAATCACAGTAAGCGTTCCCAGTCTCATATTTTTTTTCCACCTTCCGCATCTCTCTCGGGCGGCTCTCCGCCAATAGCAGTTGCTCGGATCTTGCACCGACTTTGAATCCGGCGCCAGCCTTTACAACCTTAGCAAAGGAAATGCTGCTGTTAACATGATTGAATTGTGACCGGCGGTCGGCCCCACCGCCATTCGGCAAACCGGACATGCCTCGAAAACGTTTGTCTGCGATAGACCAACTATTTCGAAGGTCCCTTGTCTGGGCACTATTAAGGACTACATGATTCGCATCCCATCTCAGAAACTCGTTTGTGACGATACGAGCTCCCACAGGACGGTGCGCCCCACAACCATTTCGTTGGCACCGCATCCGCCGGCCGAAGTTGGTGTTGAGGCAAGGACAGAACCAGTCCCCCACTCATAAGGATAGACCACACATTTCCTATCAGTTTTTCTTATTAAAAAACTGATCGTCAGTCTTACAATATAACCATTCAATTCAATTCACAAATTTCAAACCGATTTTGGGATCCAACTCGATTTCTACAACATTGGATGAGAGATAAATAGGGTTGTGTTACTCCCGCCTGGGGTTAAACATTTGGGCTTCCTTCTCATTTTCTTCTGGTATGCAATCAGAACTTAATTCCGTTTGTTGCAAATGATACAATGATGTGGATCTTAATTCCGTTTGTTGCAAATGACTGCTACAATGATGCGGATTCCCGAATGCAGCAAATACAGTTATACGCAGCGATAGTCCGAGGGGCAGCCTCACTTAGAGTTTAGGTCCACACCATGAGGGTGGTCGTGGACCACCAACATGATGACTCTAGCGCACGACGCGACAGGAGCGACCTAACACCTATGCGAGACCCGGATGCGCGAAGTCAAGCCCACAAGGCTATCATACGCGTTCCGTAGGGGATCACTTAGGCCAGCGATACGTCACGTGGCTGTTAGATCCTTTCCCCATATATATGATTTAAATATCAATAGTGTCTAAATGACAGGAGGACCTCAAACCCCTTGGTTTGGCATACCGCAACGCCCTCCCGCATCGCTAGGCCAACTTGGCTCAGTTGCGTTTGCATCACGTGCCCTGCTGGCACTGCATCACGACCAACTGCCACCATATCGCATGCCCTCCTGGCCCACGACTGAAGCTTTTGGAGTATCAATGGCAAAGCCCTCATGACTTAGTGATGCTCTGACGATGCTCCAGCTTCAACCCACCAATGCCTGACGCACTAGTGGTACAAGAGGCCCTGCGACTGACTCGGATGGCCATGTCGCGAGCCCACGTCACATCTCTTAATTTCGTTTGTTGCAAATGACTGCTACAATAATGTGGATCTTAAAAGCACATGAAGATTTCACTTAAAATTTTGAGGATTGGTCTTTACTTTTGAAGATTCATTTCAGGCCATCGCTCATGAATTGATGTTGCTGAATAAGAAGTATTTAGCTTATGTCTTTATACTATTTATGAAATAAAGTATCATATTATAAAATTTATTGCAGATGTATTTGAATGCATTTCAATTTTATAGATTTATTGCATTATTTTTTGTTCAAAACTTTTTCTTATTAAAAAGTGATGGTGAAATTTAACGATTCAATTCGATTCACAAATTCCTAAACGATTTTGCGGCCCAATTCGATTTCTACAGCATTGGATGAGAAAAGAATAGGGTTGTGTTAATATTGCATATACCTCTTTATTCATATAAATGAATTTAGTGCTTGCGAAGAAGAATATAGGCTGAGAAACATTTTACCAACTACTAGGAAACTGTTATAAACGGTTTGCTTATTTCTTTCGAAACTACTTTCCTCAATATTGTAGCATGCCATGGATGGGAATTGTGATGCTATTTTAGTATTAATAGATATATAAGTTTTTACCCTTTTCATCCTTCACAGCTTTTATTCTTTTAGTGTTTACTACTAAGGGATGCACAACCATATATATAAACCAGGTGATTGTTAATGCCTTTTGAAGAAAAAGAAGTTACAGTGGATTGGCTTACACTCTTTCTCTGGGTTGGAATCCTCATTAGCTTCTGTTGATTTTTTTTAAAGGGGTTTGTAGAGCGCCAACTAATTCCACATGTCGGGTCAGGATAGAATATAAATGTTAGCTCAATTAATAAGCCTGGCTGGCTCTATTTGTGCCCACTAAAACATAGGGCACTCTCTCAAAAATCATTGACGCTTTAAATAAGATGATTGAGATCATTTTTTGTCATAATAATCTTGAGATCATGGATACATCATGAGAGTTATCAAACCTGATTCACATTGCATCCATCCCAAAAATTCGCGTAGTTTAGGTGGGAGCAGGGAAGTTCGAGTGCCTGAACCGAAAATTGTGGTTTTCAGTTTGATTCAGCCAGAACTGAAACCAAATTCATTGGATCTTATATTTTTATTTTCTAAAACCAAAACTGAACTGAAACTCAGAAGAAAATATCAGATTTTTTAAACCAGATTTCAATTCGTTTGCATTTTTTTTATTTTTATACTTTTATGCCTTGTTTGATAAAACTCATGGGAAGTTTTTTATTTTTTTACTTCTCACGGGTTGGTGAGGAAAAAGAGCTCATGGGAAGTTTTATTTTAAAATTTTACTATGGTTTGATTTTATTTTTTTTCAGCTGTTTGGCTATATTGTGTAAAATTATTTTCTGAATGCACCATTTTTCACTCCATGTGAACATGTAATCTCACCTCATCTCGTTGGGCCAAAATGCATTAGTCGCTTTAAATTAGAACATGAATTTTTTTTTATCCCTACTTTTTACAAGATGGGTCTTAAGATCATAGGCATACACTCAGATGATTTTTCATTCCGCCTAATACAAATCCCAAATAATAACTCTAAACTCATGAGACATACATCAAGCTCAAATACAAATCACAAGTCATTTTTTGGAATGGGTGCAACATGAAATAAAAAAACTGATATACCCATGATCTCAAGATGCATCATTTGGAAGATTGGGATAAAAACAATCTCCTTTTTCAAATTCATAGCATTCAATGCATGTTGGCCGGAGGAGATGGGTGAGGTTACGATTTTACAGTGCAAATAAATAGTACGATTATGAGGTGAGATTGCATCTAAACCATTTGATATAAAGGTCATGATCTACAGATCTACGATGCAAAAGAGTAGTGCAAAACTCAATCTCTATCATATGATTTAATACAATCAACTGTTTAATCAGATAATAGCTTTGAAGTGCATTGAGTCATATGATAAAGATTATGCTTGGTGCTAATCTTTCACTTATGATCTTTAGATCATGGCCTTCAAATTAACTGGCTTAGATGGTTGGGTTACATTTATTGGCGTCGTTGTTTATGAGTACCTCTGTTCGCGTCCATGCGTTCTTTGAAAGCGCCCACATCCCAGACCCCTTGAAGACTATTGATTTATTCGGATCAGATGAGGGTGATTATTTTTCACTCCGGTCGTCCATAAAATAGATCTTAAGATCATGTAACACCTATCGGACGGCCAGTTTGTGATTCCATGTGTCCATAGTCTCCAAAATATGGCCCTAAAGTTACGTTTGAGCATGATGTGTGTTATATGATTGAAGAGTCATATTTTGGATATCGGTGATACAGGAAATTAAAAATTGATTGTCAGATTGATGCACCATGAACCTAAGATCTATTTTGTGGAAGATATTTGTTAAAAAAGATCTCCATCATCTGATCCGAAGAAATCAACGTTTTTTTCAAGGGTCTGAGATGTAAGCGCTTTCAAAGAATGTGTGGGCATGAAGAAAAATGTATTGACATGTGTGCCATATCAACAAAAAATATTGAGCGTTTGATAATAAGCTCATAGTCTCAAGATCCATTATATGAAAAATTATGGTGAAAAAAAAACCTTGATCGATTAATCTAAAGCAATCAAACGATTTAAAACATAAAATATCGGAGTTGAAAAGAACGAATTTCAGGTTGTGAGGGTGGCCACTAAAATTTCTCCGAGCTTTTAACCCATATCATGGGCAAGTAAAAGTGCCAGCCAAATTTGGGCTAGAAATTTTATGTGAGTTTTTTTTTTCGTTAAATTTTAGTTTGTGGGTTCCACCATATTGCCAAACACTTGCAAATTGCAGTTTTGTAGGAAATTTCAAATTTTCAGCTTATTTTTTACAGAACTCTTGTTAACAAACAGGGCATTATTATCAGTTTTTTCCCATTTTCTCATCTCATCAACTCGGATTTTACTATCCAAAATTGAAACCGAAACAGTCTACATCTACTGTCAACCCGGTTTCGACTAGTTTGGTCGCTCGATTTTTAAGTTGGGTTAGGTTTTGGGTCAAAAGCTATTGTTGCTGGTACAATCTGTTCGGTCAACTCAATTCGCGGTATAAGATGACACTGGCTATTGGATTAACATGTGTATGGAGTACCTTTAAATCTACCCACCAAATCTTTGATTTTACCCACGTTGAAATACATTGACTTGGTAGAATCAGATGATGGAGATTGTTTATTCTCCCAATCTTTCGCATGATGGATCTTGAGATCATGGGCCCATCATCAGATGATTAGTCTTTTACTTCTTGTGGCACACATCTCAGAAAAATGACCTTAACATTACGTGCACGTTCAAAATTGATTTTAACGTCATTTTTTTCGGTGTGTGTCACATGAAATAAAAAATCAACCAGGTACGATCATCTTCTCAAGATCTATCGTGTGAAAGATTGGGACAATAAACAATCTTCATCGTCTAATTCAATATATAATCAATGTATTTCAACGTCCGTAAGCTCAAAGATTTAGTGGGTGAATTTAAAGGTACTTTGTGTATGTGGTGTGTCCATGCTCTTGAAGTTCAATTGTGTAGAAGATTGAGATGAAAATTAATCTCAATCATCAAGCGGACAATGATTTTTCGGCCGGGTGTACTAGAGTTTTACAGAACTCGTTGATTGCTTTGAATCAAGCTATCTAAATCATTTTTCATCCTAATCTTCCAAATGATGGATCTTGATACCTATATGAATTTGCTCGCTCACGTAACAGAATGGATTGTAGATTGAATACAGCGAATCGAATTCGACATAATAAGAGAATTTTCAAATTAATAAATAATTTTAAAACTCATCCTATCCATTGAATTAGATTCACTTAAAAATAGTGAATTGCCAAAATTTCGAATTCGAATCAAGCGAATCAGCTAACTGACTATGCTTGAGACCATGAAAGCACCATACAGAGTGTGTTTTCTATTCCACCTGATACCATTCCCAACCATAGAGATTAACTACTTGCACACAAGAAGAATAAAAACCAGACCGCCTGATGGGATCCTTGAAAAAAGGCAAAGAGTGGGCGAACCATCGACTTCTATCATGCTGATAAGCAGCATTACCTCTCCCACTGTAAAGTTTAAAGTATAAATAACCCTAAATCCCTAAACCCAGAAACTCAGACAACAAAATTTGGTACCAAAAATGGAACCAGAGATCCAACGGCAGATCGAAGAGACGGTGATTGAAATCTTGGAAAACTCGGACATGGAGGTGACGACCGAGTTCAAGGTCCGTAACACGGCCTCCGAGAAACTCGGACTCGACCTGTCCAACTCGGAGTACAAACGATTCGTCCGAAGCGTCGTCCAATCGTTCCTCCACTCCAAGAAAGACGCCGAAGAAGAAGAGAACAAGAAAAAGGCCGAGAAAGAGATTGAAGAAGATGGGGATCTCATCATTTGCAGGGTACGCAAATTTTCGAAAATTTTTATTATATATAGAAAATTCTTAATTTAGGAAAAAAAATTTAGGGTTTGTTTGGTTCTGTGGTAGTTGTTGAGTAGGCGAAAAAGGCAACGATTCAAGAACCCTAATTTTTGAAAATTTTATTATATATAGAAAAAAACCCTAATTTAGGAACTCTAGTTTTTATTTTTTTATTTTAGGGTTTCTTTGATTCCGTGGCAGTTGTCGAGTAGAAGAAAGGTGACGATTCAGGAATTTATAAATAATAAAAAAACCAATGTTTGAAATTTTTGTTAGTAAGCCTAGATTTTTTTTTTTCTTTAGATTTAAGGTTTGTTTAGTTCTCTACAGTTTTCGGGTAGGAGAAAGGTGGTGATTGGAATTTAGAAAAACCCTATTTTTTGATATTTTTATTAAATATAGAAAACCCTAAATGTTTCGTTCTGTGGCAGTTGTCGAGTAAGAGAAAGGTGGCCATTCAAGAATTTAGAGGGAAGACGTTGGTGTCAATAAGGGAGTACTATGATAAAGACGGGAAGGAGATGCCATCCTCCAAAGGTAATAGAAGTAATTGTAGTTGGTTTTTATTCTAGGCTTTGATGATAATGTGTTGTCTACTTTGTTTTTGATAATCGGTTTGATTTATTAAGTTTAGTGCCTTTCTAATTGTCTGTATTTAGAGAATTTTGGTTATTGAGTGACTATGATCGTTGATTTTGTTCCGACCCCAAAGTAATAACTCCTGCTTACATTTTTAGAGTATTGGTTAAGACCCTAACAAATGGTATCAGAGTCACTACGTCCCGAGTTGAGTCACGGAAGGGGCGACTTGGGGAAAGGGCTACTTGGGGGCCCGAAAAAGGGGTACTAGAGTAAATGCTGCCACAGAGTGAGCCGCCGTGGAGTCCCGGAAGGGGCGATTGAAAGAAAGGGCTACCTGGGGGCTTCCAAAGGGGGTACAAGAGTGAGAGCCGCCATAGAGTGGGCTGTCGGGAGAGTGGCTGTGTTACGACCCCAAGTAATAAGGAATTAACTTCCTGCTCCACTAATGCTTGAGCATTTTGGGAGTATTGGTTAGGATCTTAACAGATTTATTATTTTTACTGCCTTTCTAATTGTTGGTGTTTATAAAATTTTGATTATTGGGTTTTGTCTGATCATTGATTTTATAAAATACTATTTAAGAGTGGATATTTTATTTTTATAGATTTATGGATTGAATGTGCTTAGTAATTATCATTATTATTTATGCTTTAATCATTATTTGATAATATATAAGATCTGGAGGGAAGCTGTGAGAAGCGATATGAAAGATTGCAGAGTACTGTAGCACTTAGCTGTTAGAAATGAATGGAGAAATAAAACTAGCAAAGCCATCCATGGATGGGATAAGGATATTATGATGGTGATGATGATGATCACGCTCTGGAAAGGCATTGAATTCAACGACGAACGAGCCATTGGGGCATGGTGTCATAAATTTGGTGTTAATCAGTTGTAGTTACCAATTCACAACGATTGGCATAAACAGCTTACTGATTTGGCCAAGTTTGTCTCCTATCAATTTTGAAAAGAAGAAAAAATGGCAACTGTTAAAACCAAGCTGTAGTACCTATGGCACTCTGGTTATTTTAGGTTTTAAATAGGGTATTATGTTTGAATTATAATTGGATGATTCCAAGTTTCTCTGTTCATTTTATAGTTGGTTTTCATTGGAGATACATAAAGTTACGGGAAACAAGGTAAGTTCATGAAGGACAACATTTGTTTTCGTTTGCAGGGAGCTGTTGTTTTTTCATTTATTTAATTAGTGGTCTTTGCCTGAATCTTATGGGTAACTTTTTGGAGTTTGACTCCATGTTGGTTAGAACTTACTCTCTCTCTCTCTCTCTCTCTCTCTCTCTCCATGTTTGTCACCTATTAATTTTCAATTTTGAAAAGAAGAAAAAATGGCAACTGTTAAAACCAAGTTGTAGTACCTATGGCACTCTGGTTATTTTAGGTTTTAAATAGGGTATTATGTTTGAATTATAATTGGATGATTCCAAGTTTCTCTGTTCATTTTATGGTTGGCTTTCATTGGAGATACATAAAGTTACAGGAAACAAGGTAAGTTCATGAAGGACAACATCAGTGGGCTTTGCCCGAGTCTTATGGGTAACTTTTTGGAGTTTGACTCCATGTTGGTTAGAACTTTTTCTCTTTCCCTCCTCCCCCCCTTTTCTCTTTTCCAAGCTTCTTTCGTTGTGAAGAGAGTTCAGGCATAAGATTTCTGCTATTCTCTTCTAGTCAATCATCATACTGCAATGGGCACACCTGCAATCATGTCTATACTAGGCACCCTTTCTTAGTTCTGCCACATTTCATAATCTGGTTGATTTTCAGCCACTAATCCTGCCTCAGCATGCTTATATTTCTTCAGTGGTGTTGGAGCAGTTGGATTGCGTATTTGTTTGTCTTCCTCATGCTACAAACCTAAAGTTCATACTTCATAGCATAATTTATCTCTTTTGATTTCGTTATTAATTTTTGCTGCTCTCGAGTTCTGTTCATTGGGATATCAAAATATTTTGTTTTGAAGTGGCTTAGGTATAAATAAGAATATTTAAAGAATATGGGAGAGTGTCAGGATTTAGGGATGAGGGACCAAACCAAGGAAGTGCCTGTTCCCCTACACCTGTTACGGGATCTCTTTTTAGAGCGGTTGCCTTTTCTTTCTCTTCATTATGTAATTAAGCTGAATAGAACCCGCGACCTCAAGTTGTGACATAGAACACCATGCAATCAAGGTACAAACTCATGCCTGAGTTAACGTATACGATCTCAAATTGCTAATATAATTTTGAGATTTCCTTTTTTTCTTTTTTCCTTTTTTGGATGTGTGAAGCAGGTTCAATTAAGATGGCCCAGAATCTGTCGGAGTATCGATCCTTAATACGCAGCATTGGAATTTTGTTTGTTCTGTCGTTTAGAAGTGACTTCATATTTTTACGGTGTTTGGTTCTTCTTTGTACACAGGGATAAGCTTGACTAGCGAACAGTGGGCAACCTTCAGCAAGTCGGTCCCTGCAATAGAGGATGCAATCAAGAAGATGCAATCCAGGATTAATTGAGGGCTTTTTTGTGTACCCCAATACATGTGATCTGAACCTTTAAACTGAACCCTAACTAAATGGTATGACAAATGTGAATACTCTCTATCCTAGTCCTATGAAGGGCAATGGATTTTTGTTCTGAGGGTGTTTTTGTTTAGGATCGGGTGGTTTGTACCTATTTTGTGTCTGTAAAGGACTTCTCTTTGTTATAAATGGGAGTAAGCATATGTGCCTCAAGTAGAGTTGCTCTTTTCTTTTTTTTTGGTAGTTTTGTAAACCGTAGTCTCTGTGTTGCACGGATCAATGGAAAACAAAAATATCTTGTTTGGCAGCTTGAATTTTAATCCCTTTTTAAAAAAAGAATTCTTAATCTAGTAAGTTTTTTCAATATCAGATTAACAGTAGAATAATGGGTGTTATATTACCTCAACAAAGTGGAATAGAGTACCTCTAAACGCCCCAGCGCGTTTTTGAGAGTTTCCCAGACCCCTTGAATTCCATTGATTCCTTCGCATTTGATTCCTTCGCATCTGCTCAGATGATAGAGATCCTTTTTCCCCCCTGATCTTAAAATTTGGTGTAATGGAGTAATGAGATAGAAGAGGCATTTATGGATAGGGTACCTCTATTAGTGCCATCAAATTATTGGGGATGCTTACGCAGAAAAATAAAAAAAAATCATTGATTGCTATGAATCAGCTGCTGAATATTGGGTTTCATCCCAATCATTGACACAATGGATCTTGACACAATGGTGTATAATCAAAAGGTCATTTTTTTCATTTCACATGACACTAATTTAAAAAAAGTAATTTAAAAAATGTGGCACGCATCATGCTCAAACGTGATTTTTGGGACCACTCTGTTAGATCTATCTCACATGGAAACAAAAACAGTATGGGTGTGCCCATGGTCTCCAAATCAATCAGTTGAAAGATTAAGATGAAAATTGATTTTCATGTCTTATTCAAAGTGGTCAATGATTTTTCAGCATAGGCACGTTTAGTAATTTGATAGGCCTTAAGCTTTTAACGTGGATGGCTATCACTTGTACTACACTCAGTCGAAAATCTTAGAGATTAGGTCATATCTTCATACTAAAGTGCTCTAATCGGATGGTTCTGTGTGTAACTTATGGGCTAAGTGTGGGACTTAGTGATGGCCATCCACATTAAATACTTTAAATCTTCATACCAATGTATGTTATAATGCCTAAATGGTTGATGGTCATGGCAACATTCTATGTAAAGCATTAACCCGAGCGTCTCATTTTAGATTTATGATCTTGACTCTCCTAATCGTGATTTAACAATTAATGGTTTAAGATGTAGGTGATTCGTATCATCAAAGTGAGATTATAGATTGAAGTGTAACATGCCCCAAAATGGTGATTTAGGGAGATTTAAACCATCTGATCTAACTTTATACCAACCGTTGTTTTCAATTCTAATGGTTGGTATTAAAGTTCATCAATCGGGTGGTTCATATCCATTTATAGGCATGTTTCTTTGAGCTGAGACATGTTATAATGATAGATCGCTACTTGGACAATTTAGATTAATCAAAGATATTCATCACATGACATAATGATGATCACACTTCAATGGTGCGAGATTAAAAGTCTTCTTTAATGGTATGATAAGCACACACACACTTTAATATAAGATTAAAATTTTTAACTTTAATGGTATAAGATACTGTAAAGATTTATGATCGGATTCTGGCAGACCCAAACTCTGAGACATGTTCTAATGTAGCTTGTTTATAAAAAGGGGGGGGACTCTCCTCACCCTCATTTAAACACCAAAATGATATTTAAATGATCTTACGCCATCAATGATTTAAGATGTGGGTGATTCGAATATCAAAGTAAAGATCATAGATTAAAGTGCATCCTACTCAAAAATGGGGTTTTAGGGAGACTTAAACTATTTGATCTGTGGACTATAATATCAACCATTGTTTTTAATCTTAATGGCTGATATTAAAGCTCATCAATCGGATCGTTCACATCCACTTATTAGCATGTTTCATTAGGTTGAGAAATGTTCTAATGATACATTGCCACTTGAGCAATTTAGATTGATCATGGATGAGTGCCACATGGCATGATGATAAATCACACTGCTGTATTAGTAAGTATGCGATAAAAAGTGTACGGTGTAGGTTATTCAAAGTCTAAATGCCGGTCAGGAATTCCTAGGTCATATAAAACTTATCGAAATACATATTCAAGCAGCACCAGTGGTCTAGTGGTAGAATAGTACCCTGCCACGGTACAGACCCGGGTTCGATTCCCGGCTGGTGCAGTTAATTTTTATTACCATATTTCTTATCTCAATTTTTGTTTTTAATGCAAAAAAACAATTCATTTACACTTTGCTATTAAGGATATATGTTATCAAAAAAAAATTACTATTAAGGTTATATGAATAAATTATTAAATTACCCTTAGATTACCATATTTCTTATCTTAATATATGTTTTTAATACAAAAAAAAATTCATTTACACTTTACCATTAAGGTTATATGATTAAATTATTAAATTACCCTTAAAAGTAAGGGAACCTCTGTTTACTGATTGAGTTAGGGTTGTGCACTTTCGGTAGAGACTGAAATCGAAAACTTAAGTTATCGGCTGAAATTTTGAACCATGGTTCATCTAGTCCCCTAGATTTTTAGGAATAGAAAAAAGGAATTTTTTTCCTTTGAATCACAGGTCAAAGTTTATGGTTTCCCGCTCAATCATAGCGCATCGAAATTTTGCACCTTTGACACAAACCTTAACTAGGGTAAATTATCCTCTTTAATTTTTTTCGATGATAGCTTATCAGCCTCTGGCTTGTTTGTGGGGCACCGGATCCTCAAGTTGGGTGCCACTGCAACGTTTCTGTGGCACCTGATCCTTGAGTTCGGAATTGGGTGCCATACACGAGCAGCGGAGCAATCAAGTGCACTCTTATGACTACATATGCATCAAGCCGAACAGAGCTGAGCTTACACGACATAGCTCCAGCTTGGAACTAAATTAATCAAGCTCAAGGATCAAAATTTCAGTTTTCGATCCTGTCCGAAACCGAAATTTTAAACTTTCTAAATTAATCAAGCACAAGGATCAAAATTTTAAACTTTCCTTGCACTTTTTTTTATTTTTTCTTTTAAATTCAAATTACTGAAGAAGCAAAATATCAGCCAATAGTTTGCTAATCACCAAATTATCGACCGATAATTTCCAATAATATGCTATCTTGAATCCGATACCGAGAATATGGTATTCTCGTTTCAAGGGCCACCAAAACTAATGCGTTTTGGCCGAAATCTTTAGATTTCAGCCAAAATTTTGAACCATGATCAAGCTTTTATAAATTGGGCTTGGCTCTCGAGCCAAAGCTCAATAGAGCTTTTACTCAACTTTTTCTAGCTGAGCCGAGTCCAGCTGGCTCATCCCTACAGCACGTATCCGATACCTCGTTCCATCCTCTTGAAATACGTGAAATTTTCCAAATCAAGAGAAGATCTAGCATGCTTATTGTCATCATCCCTCTTGGAAGAACCGGGTATAGGGTAAACGATTGGCCACGTGGCATGATCTAAGTACCAAAGATGGCCATTGATATAACATGCAAATACACAATCTGCTCATATTCTCCTTCAAACACATCTACAATCACCTGATATTCAGCTTTTATTCATAGACAACATAAGATAATATGAGGGCTGAATGGAGGGTCTCTAATTCTATCTGATCAAAAGCCTTTTACCTCATTAATCCTGTCAAACGCTGACTTATATAGTAGTCAAGGTCCTGATATCCGCGAAAATCAGTTTTTGACAGGAGTGGCTAAAAGTCTATTTATTAGCTCAATTAACTTATGATATCAGTGAGGAGCTATGTCACAAAATTCACTGAATTAATCAAAATTTTGGAAAAATTCTCCAAATAGGTGGTCTGCCGAATTTCTTTTTCCGAATATTCGTTTGAATTGGCAGTTGGTCACATGCCCAGTTAGAGGAAAATAATTACACTTTTTATGGTTGATCACTGTTGATGAGTTGGTTCCAAGTTCAAAATTGCCTTCCCTGTACATAAGTCTATTTTTTCTTCTTTTTTTATCTGTGCACAAAAAGGTAATTTACCATCCAATTTGTTTGTTTCTTTTCCTTCCACCAAAAAAAGAAATGCAGGCATCCTTTAAACTACCTAAAAAGAAAAGAAACCATTTTTCAGAGCTTGCCTGAATCAATCTGGTAAGGACATGACACGTGGCATATTTCGCGGCTCTGGATACTCTTACCTTGTCCCACCAGGACTTAACATTGCCTGTCATGACAAAACAAAGATTAGATGGAATATAAATTCTGTTCATGAGATTAAAAAAAGAATATAAATTCGTAAAAAGGAAGTTATAATTCAGTTTAGCATACCATAGGTTGACCTATAAAAATTACGAAGTAAATTCTCAGCTATCCATGATCTGGGTTGTGATTATTGGAGTTTCAAGGATGAATGGAGAATATTACGATATTTTAATGGGATTACTATATTCATGAAAATTCAAGAGTTGAAGGCTTGGTAGCCATCATCATCCTAAGAAACATGCCCACATATTATATTTTCGGCCAATAAAAATAATTCTGACTGATAGCGAAACCTGTCACCCCCACAGAGGTCGAGATGCAGAGACGAATTTTGATATTTCTTAGGGCATGTTTGGAGAGGCCATTCCACACAAAACAGCTTCCCTCAAAACACCAATAAAAAAAAGTAGTTATTTTCTACTATTGCGCCATTGATATTTTTAATATAAAAATATCAATGGTGCAAAGTCTATGAAAGTTAAGAAGTTGTCCAAACACGCAGCACATTAAAACGTGAATCGCGTCATTTGGAAAATGGCGGAATCCATATTAAAACATGTTACAGGGCTTTCAACTCCTCAAAAATGAACTTTCTTGTGCATGAAAGAAGAGCTAGCTTGTCATGTCCTGCCAGGAAGAACTGTTTGTTAACTGACCTTTCCAGTATTGTTAAGACTTGTTAGATGAGCCAAACAATCAGGAACTGTCCTAACTGGCCAAAACAAAGCAGTAACATCCGCTTTATTCAAGCCAGAAGTCAGACAAGACAAGAATAAAAAACAGCACAAAAAAATAAACGAAAATGGGACCAAAAAGACAGGTCGAAAAAACCCATCCGGCCGAAGATTGATTGAAAATGCAGCCCAGCGAGCCTGCCACTTTAGAGATAGTGATAAAGAGCACACATACACCTCCCCTGATCCACTAATTATCAACTCATCTGGCACGAAGCAGAAAGAACCCCTTTCCTTCCCAGCCCAGCCGCCCCCCAGCAAGTATAAACTATCTAGAAAATTGAAATAATGATACCTTTACTATAATAATAAAAGGGTGATCCATCAATTATCTTATATTGTTTTATGAAAATATTATTCTTACTCTGAATAAATTTAAAAACTGTAAACAAAAAGACAACGGTAACTTGTTACTATTTTAAAGTTTAAACACACTATTATTTACAAAAATAAAAAAAGCTCAACAGTCTCTCGGAAGATATATACATAGCAACACACCAGAAGATACCATTACTACAATAAAAGAACAGAAACGCCGGATTGCCCCATATATATATATATATATATATATATGAACGTTAAGCTTTTGAATAAAGACCTATAAGAACAGTCACGAAGAGTATTTGCACCCATAAAAACAAAAATTGAGCTTCATATCCTGTTATAGATACTCCAGGAGTAGGGACAGATCTAGAACAACTTGATCGAGTAGCTAGAGATTAGAACTCTTCTCCAATTAAACAAAATTACATAAATAAATAAATAATAATGAAGAGGATTTGTAGTCTTCAACAAAATCAAAGCAACCATAAAGTTTTTCTACATGCATAGAACTATTTTAAGTCCCAAACTAAATTTAGTTTAGTGATTATATGCCATCAGGCACAGGAACCTACTTGCCTACCGAATATGACTAGTTACACTTAAAAAGCCCTGTTTGGATAGGGAGAAAGAAATTGATGGAAAGGAAAGAAAATGTGCCAAATTTTCGCGTTTGGAAACAAAATTACAATGCGAGAAATAGGCAGAAAATGAAACTGTTTTCCTCACCTTTGGAAACCGTAAAATCCCCCTTAAATCAAAAGATTATATGATTTCAGCAGGAAAACTAATCATGCAACTCTCTCTCTCTCTCTCTCTCTCTCTCTCTCTCTCTCTCTCTCTCTCTCTCTGACACACACACACACACACACAACATATTCAAGTTTTTGTTCGGTGTGTGGCATGTACCCCAATGACAATGCTCTGCTCCCTTTCTATTTATCGTGTTATTACTAAATCCAAACACCGGAAAACGATGAATTTATATAGATTCCCAAAGGGCTGGAATCCATCAGAGCTATAAATGCATTTCCCCCATTTTCCTGGAAACTATCCAAACAGAGCCTTAGATTCGGTTCAAACCTCAGAGTTCATGCTGATTGCTAGCAGATCATAATAGTACTCCAAGTCATTGTAGCTCAGTTGATCTTACGGTTTTTGTCTCCTCAACGAGTAATCATCAGTTGTGATGACAAGCCCATAAATCTAGCATAGAAAACTACCAGGCTACACATGAATGAAGATAGGCTTCTTTTTATGTGATTAAATTTTTACAAGGCAATGGTAGAGAGTCCAATCACATTATGAGTAAAATATGTTTGATTTGTAGGCAAAAGGAAAATTTGAGCGCGGAACAACAAAAATGATGTGCAAAGATTTCCCTGAAGATCATATCAAGAAGATAAAGGACCATGGGTGCAAGGAGAAAGGGAGATGGGCATAGAAAAGAAACTCGAGTTAAAGGATCAGATCAGGTCAATGATTAATAAGGTGGGAAGAGTAAATAAAGGAAAAACTAGAGAAGGGTTTGAATATAATGTGCCCTCCAGAGCATAAACTGTGTACAGTGAATATGTTATTCAGGTGTTGGAAAGAACACCATGTCCTGTCGAGAAGGTTGCATGACAATTGGTGAAAGGTTGAATATAATCGTGCTTTCTGCATTATAATATATAAATTTGAACATGAATCTTTCTATTTTGTAGGATTTAAGAAGTCTAAAAGACATTATCCTGCAAAAAATAAAATTCATCAAACATGTATGCTGACAATACATTTAAGGCCCAGAAACAACCACACACACATGCACACGCACATATTGTAGACAGTCCAATTCATGCGATTAAGATCAAAGGTTGACCTTTGACTTGATCAGGTTTGCCCGGATCTCGAGGAATCAATAAGAGTCTATCCCGAGGCCAACCAAGATGGATTGCAGAGGTGCAGCACTTCTAGGTTTGCATCCCTTTTATTTTCATACACAGTTTGTGTGTAATCATAGTCAGCAAGTCAGGGTTCGACAATAATTCGGCAAGGTTAAAATTCAGAAAAAACTGGCAAAATTCAACAAGTTCGGACAAAATTTGGAGAGAAAAAAATAATAATAACAATAATAAAATTTAATATATATATATATATATATATATATATATATATATATATATATATATATATATATATATATATATAAAGATTAAAAAGTACAAAATATTAAAAATTATGAGTCATTGAAAAAATCATGAATTATTCGCCAACTATTCGTGAATTTCATAAAATATGCATGAATGTTTAAAAAAATTCATGAATAAATCATGATTAATTCATAGAAAACTTAAATTCGTGAATTTTTCGCAAATTCGGAGAATTTGGTGACTTTTTTGGTAATACACATCGTACGGAATCAGGTCTGGATTTATATTTTAAAATCCATTTCAGTTGACTGTTTTACCTCAAGATTTGTGTCCACCTGTCCCAAACATCCTTAAACTAACACCCTCAGTTTCCTTGCAACAATTTCTCCTAGTGGGCCCCACCCCATCCAAATCTCTATCTGAAGATTGAACCTTTGACTTTCTCAAATCTCATCTCAATTTCCCTTTAACCATTACCATTTAGCTCACCTAAACTCACCCAATTTCCCTTTAACCCTTATAATACCCATTTAAATCCCTAGAAATCCTAGGAGCCCTATAACTTTTGGAAATTACCCGAGTCTTCTATTTACCCTGTGCCCTTTCTAGAACAAGATAATTGACAATTTTCACATCCACCGGCTGCTCTAATGGAGAAAGACCATAATTCCTGTGCTATTAAATAGGCAAAAGGAAGCTTGACACTTGAGCTATAAAATAGGCCACTCAAGCATCCAATAGTCCACTTTGGAGCAAATTCCTATAAATTGAGGCCTTTTCTCCTTCCAAAGGGTTAGAAATTTTGAAGCTAGAGCTAACCCTGCCCTAATATCCTTCCCCATCTACCTCTACACTTCACTAAAACCTTAATTCACTACCACAAACCCATAGCAAGCACCTAGAGTGATAGATCTATACGCTCCCTAATATCCTCTCCATCTACCTCTACACTTCACTAAAGCCTTAATTCACTACCACAAACCCATAGCAAGCACCTAGAGCCATAGATCTATACCCTCCCCCTCTTAGAAGCCTCAAATTTAGCCTCTCAAATCATGCCTTCCAGTCAATTCATGGAGCCCTTGTGATCATCCTTCTATCCCTTTTCACATTTTTCTTTATAGTTCCTAATTGCTTTTTTTTAATTTTTTTCTTTCCTTGCCCCGTAATTAAGACTCCACTCCGCGAAAAATATCATGAAGTTGGGACTTAATCACATGGACCATCATTGCCTTCAGGCAAGGGGAAGAATTATGGTAATAATTAGACCCAAATCATACACTTTATTAGAATTTAAGCAAGTAATTCGGGGATTAATATTTGTATTTGAGTGTTTCAGGAAAATAAAGTTAAAACGGGAAGAATTCTAATTCTAGACTAAAAAGATGGTGATTTCCGTTTTTGGAAACTTATCTCGACTTGCAACCCAATTTTGACCTGTAAAACATTATATTCAAAAAATTGCTATTTCAGGCAAAATTGTAAAGTTTATCTTTCCAACGCCACAAGAATAGCATCGATCTGAATGCGGAGTCAAAAGTTATGACCAAAATACGGAGGCAGTATAAAACTCGGAATTTGGATTCTGCGCGCACGAAACTGACCAATGAGCATATATTCGACGCAGAGAACAATCCGGGCGTGGAAATGGAATCTCGCGCACGCGAAAATACCTGAAACCTTCCAAATTTGAGTCCTTTTGCGATTTTACTTATTGTGGGCTGTAAATACATGTTATGTAAAGCATTAAGCACGATTTTTGGAGCCTAGAGAAGCACTTCATGACCCTAGAGGAGAAATAGAAAACCAATATGGAGATCATCATCATCGTTGCTCAACTTCCATCAATGCAAGGCTAAAGCTTGGGTTCCTAGTTACAATAGTGATCTAAGCTCCTCTCTTAATTTCCAGTTTTTTATTTACATAATCGACGATCATACAATGTTGGTATATAGATTTTTATTGATTTATTTGAACTCATTATTAATTAAATTTGTCCTATGAAAAATTAATTAATGTGTGTTTGATACTAGAATATCAAATCTAAGACTTGTGTAGATTGTGGTAATTGTCTGGTGATGCTTGATTGAGTAGTGTAATCTCAAGATTGGATGGTTAATGCTAAGACGATTCTATAGAATTTTGCTCGAAGAGGCCATCCTATGACGAGATTGCACCAATCTTTTTGAAATTGTTCGAGCTTGTAGTTACGGATAATTCGATCAATTAATTAAATCATTAGTATTAGCCCTAGTCTAAAAACTTGTGCTCTTGCAAGGATTCATATTTTAACCAATCATCACACTATCCTTTATATTGGTCATTACTTCGCCTCCATGGCAATTTAACGGGCATTAATAGTTGAAACATCCAGGAGGAGGCCGATGCGAAAGTGTCAAACCATTTTACTTTCAGGCATTTATCTCTTTCCTCGTCATTTCACTTATATTTGTTGAAATTTCATTTCTACCCCATTGTAAAGGCCAAAGTAAAGATTGTGCCCGTGTGAGCCCCAAAGTGAAGACTGTGCCCGTGTGGGCACCATAGGGTTTGCAAAAACGTCCCCCCCCCTTAGTGGCACCCTAGGCCAGTAGTGGTCTGAGTTTATATATATAGATGGAAAATGGATCCCTAGGATGGGATCATATAGATTAAACCCGACAATGGTGCGCTTTTGGGCTGCAGCGTGGCATCCAAACGTGTTTGTGGCACCCAAATAGACATCGTGTGGCACCCAAATAGACATCGTGGGGAAACCCACACCCACACACACAGACACGTGTATGTATGTATGTATATTCCAACCCTAGGACAGCGCCAGTTGGGCACACCACGTGGCACCCAAACAGATATTTGGGTACCACGTGGATGTGCATAAGGTCGATCCAAGGCCATCCAACAAATAATAATGAAAAACCATTTTAATCACCGTTGACCATGGTGGTCAATGGTTGTTAAAAACTGAACAATGAAATGCAAATCAATTCACTGTTCATGTCGCACAAATCAAGGCTGTCTTTATTTTTTTAATTTTCCTTTGAAAAGAAAACCGCCTAGAGAGAGGTAACCTCAGGGTGGAGTGGTGCCACGTACCCTTTGCAGTGCACGACATTCTAGGGTTCCCCTTTTTTTCCAGACACAAACAAACACACACAAACACATATTAATTTTATGTTAGCAACAAGAATTTGAAAATCAAAATACAATACTTGTCAGCTAAGTTGTACAAGTAGACAAACTAATACTGACTTCTAACATACAAATAGATCCAAGTAAAAAAATTATAACAAATAAGCCATATTAAGCTGAATTTTTCATATACTGCAATTTAACTAATGATATCACAAAATATAGAAACATGGAGCAGAATAATTGTCACCCACAAAGTTACAAAATCTTAGTTATAACCAATTATGGTTTGTATGCAGCTAAGTTGCAACAAACAAAAATAAGCATTTCTTCTTTTTTACAGTTGATTTGTTAATTTATTTGTAAGTAAACTAAAACATCAACATCAATTCTCACATTCATAAATATAATTAGAAAGAATAATTCAAAACAGATTCTAAAGCAAATTCAAAGAAACAAGTTTTCCAGTGTACAATCAAAAGCTGCAGAATAAAAGCTCAACCACCACAATGGTCTAATTCCCAAATCCCAATAAATGAGTGAGAGCAGAGAAGAAAGAATTATATCACTTAAAGTATATTTTAACAAGCACACATAAACTACCTGAGTACTGTTTGGAGGGCACTCGCAGAGGAACTTCAGAAACTCTTCCATTTTAAATTCAAAATTGATTTTTGCATTTTGTAACAATCCCTCTTCTCTTTTTACATCTTCAACAATTCTTTCCTTTTCCCAACTCATAAGGTTGAGCTGATCCTCAGTTTGAATTATCCCCTCAGGTAAATTTGAGAGCCTCGAGATTATCGAAAATCTCACTTCCACATCCTTTCTGAAATCACACGATTTATGATTGAGAGATGTAACAAGTACCAAGTAACTGGCACATTAATTTATACCTTTGACTTACTAAAACAAAACACTCATCCAATTTTTTTCTTCAAATTTTGAAAAAGTTACTTTTAGAAAGTAGTCTTCTTTGCATACCTACCTAAGTGTAGCATCGAGGAGTAATATATTGTATTAAATAGCTTTCTTAGTATGTAGATTTTTTCTCCTCAGTTGTTATTTACTATCAATAATTCTCGGATTTATTTGCATTGTAAGTCAATGACTCAATTATAAGGTTGAGATAACCATAGCAGGAATGCAATCAAAATCCAAGACAATCAAGACCCAGGTCAGAAAACCCTCAACCCAAGATCAACCAAACCCATATCAGAAAAACAACCTAAAAACCAAGATCAAGAACAGCCAGATGAGAAAACAATCAAAACCCAAGAGCAACAAGACCCTGGTCAGAAAAATGGACAAAACCCAAACCCAATAAAATCGTACTAAGAAAACCATCAATTCACCTCCGTGCTTGGATCAAAATGTCAAATTTCCGGTAAACTTTCAAAAGGATACTGTTAGAAAGTTATCTTCTTTGCACACTTACCTAAGTGTAGCATCGAGGAGTAATATATTGTATTAAATAGCTCTCTTAGTACGTAGGTTTTTTCTCCTCAGTTGTTATTTAAATTCTCGAATTGAATTGCATTAAAAGTCAATGACTCAATTATAAGGTTGAGACAACCATATGACTCAAATTATAAGGTTGAGACAACCATATCAGGAATGCAATCAAAATCCAAGACAATCAAAACCCAGGTCAGAAAACACTCAACCCAAGATCAACCAAACCCATATCAGAAAAAACAACCTAAAAGCCAGGATCAAAAACACCCAGATGAGAAAACAATCAAAACCCATGATTGACAAGACCCAAACCCAATAAAATAGACAAAACCCAAACCCAATAAAATCCTACTAAGAAAACCATCGATCCACCTCCGTGCTTTGATCCAAAGATCAAAATTCCGGTCAATCTCTGTGCGGTAACCTGGAATTATGATCTTAAAGAAGATGTTCTTACTCATATTGAAATTGTTAAATACCTCCGAAAATGCTAGGCAGTAGTGGAGTGGAAACTTAAGTCGTTATTACTTCAGGGTCATAACAAACCACCAGGCTCCGGTGGGGGGCCATTCTGTGGTGGCTTTCACTATGGTAACCCCCTTGAGACCCCTAGGTAGCCCATTCACCAAGTCCCTTCCATAACTCGACAATGGCTTACTCTCGGGCAGCTTTCACTTTGGTACTCTATTTGGCCCCCAGCTCGCCCCTTTGGCCTCGAGTGACTCGAACTTGAGAGGTTATGTTGGCTCTGATGTCATAGTCGTTAGTGGAGTGGAAATTTAAGTACCCAATACTTTGGAGGTCATACACCACCACGCTCCGCAATCAACGTCAGCAATGGCTTTTACTCTGGTACCTAGATCTCCCCTTCTGAGACTCCACGGCAACCCACTTTGACGTGGCTTTCACTCCAGTACCCCTTTGGGCCCCAAGTAGCCATTTCCCAAGTTCGCCCCTTGACTCAAACTTGAGACATGGTACTGGCTCTATTAACATTTGTTCAGGGCATAACCATTCCTTTAAAATTGTGTACCACCAAGACTCAAGTTCGAATCATGGAAGAAACGGCCTAGGGAAGGGCTACTCATTGGTCAAAATCTCGGTATCGTCCGATACGTATCGGTTTCAGGGGTGCCCGGTACTAGAAATTGGATATTTCTCGGGCACCCCCAAAAAGCACATATTATCGGACGATAAGGGCAATTTATCGTCAGTATCGTCCGAGAAAATGATAACTTGAAGTTATCGTCCAATAATTTGGAATTATTTGACGATAACTGCAAGTTATTGTCCAGTGGGGCCCAGCTTTAAGTGACAAAGGGAAAACCCTTTAAGGCTCGAGTTTTCCTTCTTTTCGTCTTATTTTCTCTTTTCTCTTCTTTTCTCTTCTATTCTCTTCTCCTCTTCCCTATAATTTTGTATGTTTTTCCTCCATTTGCTTCTATTTTTTTGTGCAAAAATATAGATCTACCCATAAATATGGTAGATCTATATTTTTTAGCCCCCAATTTGTTAGTTTTGTGGTAAAACCCTCAAATTTGAGGGACTAAATGTTTCAAATTTGAAAAGAAAAAAAATTGGGGGTAGGGTTTCTATTTCCTAACTTAAATCTACAAGCATAGGTTCATTATATAATTTTTTGGGTAGTTTATTATTAACCTAAATTAAGTATTTTGTTCCTAACCTAAATTAAATATTTCATTTGATTATTATTAAAATAAATATTTTATATTTAATTATATATTAACTATTATTTTAAAAAGTATGTTTTAAAATATATATATTAACTAATACATATATGGCATGCTACATATCATCAATGATATGTCACATGTTGATTACATGTGATACATCATTTGATGACATGTGACATATCATCATATGATGTCACATGTAATCAATGTGTGACATATCATCATGGGATATGTCACATGTAATTAGTAACATTGCATGTATCATCATATGATGATATGTCACATGTCCTCAACATGTGACACATCATCATGGATATTCATCATATAATGATATGTCACATGTAATTAATTAATTGCATTGCATGTGACATATCATCATATGATGATATGTCACATATAATTAGTAACATTCCATGTGACATATCATCATATGATATGTCACATGTTACCGATTACATATGACATATCATCAAATGATATATCACATGTTGATTACATGTGACATATAATTTGATGATATGTCACATCACATGTTACTAATTACATATCATTGATTACATGTGACATATCATTTGATGAATGTCACATGCAATCAACGTGAGACAATGTGACATATCATTGATGATGTCACATATAATTAATGGCATTTCATCAATGTTTAGTTGCTTGTAATTAGCATCCAATCGTTTGGTAATTCATGTAGGTGAAATAAATAAATATGATACATGGGCAAGATCCGGCCTGGGAATACAGCAAAGCTATAAATGGTCATAGGCTCCGAATTGAATGTAAGTTATGTGGGAAGAAACTGCAAGGAGCGGGCATAACGCGATTGAAAGAGCATTTGGCTCACATCAAGGGAGAGATTAAAAGTTATGAGAATATTTCGAAAGAGGTGATGCTAGCTATGAGAGTCACCATGAAGGCAACTAAGGGGAAAAAAACGCAAATGCCGACCGAGATAAGGGCATGTATGAGAGAATAAGGAGGGGGTTCAGAGTTTCCTAGACCTGAGGGATTATGAGATGATGATGATGATGATGTCGATGCGGTGATAGCGAGAGTGATGAGGGGGAGTGCTAGAGAAGCATGATTTCAACGAGATCAGGAAGAGGTCGATTATCGTTTTCGGTCCAACTTGAGGGGCCCATCCATGCGTGTTGATGGTGGTGAATCTAGTCAAAGGTCACTTAATGTTGATGATGATGAAGAGACTGTGAGGTTGCGTAGGTCAACAACCGTGAGGGAGACCAGGAGGCCTAATACAGGTCATATGGATGCGTTCAGGACAATCTTCCTGAAAACATGGGGGAAAAGCTTGAAAAGGCCATTACGAAGTTTGTGGTATTCAACCACATTCCAAGTCAGGTTGTAGAGTCGTCATACTTCAAAAGTATGATTAATACTAGTGTAGAAGCTGGTCCATGAGTTAAAAGGCCTTCTACATACAAGGGTATTTGGGCACCTACTAGATGAGGAGTATGGAATGAGAGAGGTTGCACAATTATGTGCGATAGATGGACCGGTCCAACAAGGAAGAGTTTGATAATTTTTTGGTCTATAGCGATGTTGGGACAATATTTTTTAAATCAATCGATGCTCCTAAACACGCAAAGACGACTAATTACCTCTTTCAACTAATGGATAAGGTAATTGAAGGGGTTGGAGAGTCGCGGGTTGTGCAAGTGGTAACAGACAATGTCGTCAATTACAAAACGGCTAGAAGGCAGTTAATGTTAAAGAAACCTCACTTGTACTGGACTCCGTGTGTTGCCCATTGCGTGGACCTCATTATTGAGAATTTAGGAAAGAGGAGCAAGGCACAGACAATTATTCAAAAGAGAAGAATGATTACTTCATTTTTGTACAATAATGACAAGTTGGTGAATTTAATGAGGGGGCTTACTAAGAACGAGCTCCTCCGGCCTAGGATTACACTGTTTGCTACACAATTTCTAGCCCTACAGAGCTTGGCAAGGTATAGGTGTGAGTTGAAAACCATGGTGCCATCTGAAGAATGGGCAAAATATGAATCAGAACTGCCCCGGTCAAAGACACCTGTTTGCACTGAAGTGGCTGACTTGATCTACAACACCATGTTTTGAGCAGATGTTAACCACTTGGTGGACGTCACTACCCCACTGGCACAAGTGTTGAGGTTGACAAACCAACTATGGGTTTACGAGTCAATGGACAAAGCGAAATTGGCCATCAAAATAAAATGCCCTGCAAAATATAAGTGATATTGGTCGATTATCGACAAGAGGTGGGATAAACAATTCCACCAATACTTGCATGTCGAAGGTAAATCATGTTAAACTGTTTATTTAGTGATTTGTATTTATTTATTATTTTTCATAGTTTTCATTGTTTTTATATACTAATTACGTTGCTCATATTTTATGTATAGCACATTACTTGAATCTCGCCTTCCAATATACACGACGCTTTGAGTTGAGTGAGGCTGATGAAGTGTACAGTGGTTTGCTCAATGTCATCCAATGAATGGAGCCTGAGCTAGCGGACCAAGGTCAAGCCATAAGAGATGTGAGTAGTCATAATATTATTTTTATTTTTAAATTTATAGATCAATATGCTCTATTTGTTTATTGATATATGGGTTATCGTATTTCGTCTTTGTAGATTGATATGTTCCGAAAGAAATATTGGTCAATTAAAACGAGGTTAGCGCAATCTCAAATTCAACACGATAAATCGACAGATTGGTGGAAGCACTACGGACATAATGATCCAATACTAAGGTGGATTATTATGCGCATTTTATCGCAAACATGTTCCTCATCCAACTGTGAGCGAAATTGGATTACCTTTTCTCTTATCCACACGAAGAAAAGGAATAGGCTAACTAAGAGTTGATTGGAAAAGTTAGTCTACTGCCATCATAATGTGGAGTTAAAGGTCAGGAATGTGCAGAGGAGCAACTAGGTAAGTAATTATTTGGCGTCTTAGTTCATACATTTTTATTTGATGTAATTGAGGAAGCATATACTAATTAATCTTTCATATTATACCCTACAAATAGTGAATATTTTATTCTCATTGAATTTGATTATATATTCGCAAATGATGATCTTTTGAATCAGTGGATTGAAGAGAGAGAAACTCCGGTGTTGGATAGTAACAGCACTGCATGGTTGGACAATGCAGAAAGAATAGCGAAGGAACAAGCGTCTAAACAACCTAAGCGGAAAAAAAGACTGAGTCGCAAATCAGTGATTGGATCGGATGAAGAAACACAGCCGGTAGTGATAATAATGATGATGATGGGGGTGGTGGAGGCGATCAAACCCACGTTGGCACTAGTGGTGGAGGCGATGATGTTGGTCCCTCTTATTGAGGTATTGTCGAATGAGACGATGAACCGCTAACAATGTTTGACACTCCTACAGTTAGAGGTGGAGGGGTTGAAGGAAGAGGAGCTTCAGAATCTTACCAACCACCACAAGATGATATGGGTTATACTATATCTACCTTTGGGGGATTTAGTTTGCAAAACACCGAAAGCAACCTGTAACCCATACCCAATCCCTCAACCAACCTACCCCCAACATGAAGACTTCATTAGTCAAATTTTTGGAGGACCGACATTTCCGTATTACACAAACTCAAACCCTATGCTAATGCCTCAGTTTGAAAGGGGAACATATGATCATGGGTATCAATATGACCGGCATTATAGGCAAAGCCAACACACTCATGATGATGATGACGACGACAACGAAAAATCACCAAGGAATTCAATGTGGCTTTAATGTAAGTTTTTTGTGTACAATGTGCACTACGATCAATAGTCTAATCACGGTGTCTTTAATGTTATATTCATATACAAGGCGATAACATTGCAGAAAGTCATTAACATATTTTTCCACATTTTTTGGATATTTTATGGGATTTTTTTTTTAAAAAGTACCAGACCGATACATTGAATGTATCAGCTGATGCCCGGTACATATTGTCCAAGAGGCCTGGACAATACGTACCGGATTTCCGGATTTTTGACCCATGGGGCTCCTTGCTGTCCCAAAGGGTGTGTACCAAAGTGCAAAGCCACCTCAAAGTGAGCCACTGTGGAGTCTCTAAGGGGCAACCTTGAGGAAAGGGCTACTTGGGGACCCCAAGAGGGGTACCAAAGTGAAAGTCACCACAGAGTGGGCCCCCACCGACAAGGGCTGCAAAGCGTGGTAGTGTGTTAAAACCCCAAAGTAAAAAGGGCTTAACTTTCCACTCCTCTATGGCCCAAGGCATTTTTGGAGTTTTGGCTAGGTCCTTCAGAGAAACCCGGAAAGAAAACAAACTTAAAATCTCAATAATATTGTAAAATCATTATTCTGGAGAGAGAAAAAAAGTGAACAAACAAAAAGAGTTCATTAAAATGCTTGATCGGAAATAGACTCATCATCATAGATTGAGTTATGAACCTGCGGCTTACCTGTTTCCAAGGGAATATACACCATCACTCATCATCATCCCCCCATCTAAAGAAATGGCACCATCACTGATACAAGGGACCGCAAGTTGCATATCAACTCTGGTTCTGTATATTTGCAGGCGGGAAAAAAGACTATAAAATAGAGTCTCTCTAAGGCCATGCCCACTGGTTGTAAGACCTGATAAGTTCACACTGTCTACATGGATCATGTTCACAGCAAAGCCTAGAAAGCCAGATGGACACTCCCCATTTGGTAATCGAGGCTTCAGTAAAGCAAGCTTCTTTTGTGGATCCTTAGCTACAAATTCACCAGCATATGCTCTGTGCAAGAAGCTATGTTTAGAAGGACTCCAAGTAATTCCTGCCCAAACTCTGATAGAATAAATTAAAGGGCAACCGTGTTCAGATCAACCAGGTGAACCATATACCAGCATAGTGACAAATTTCTCCGAAATTCGCCAAAACAGGGGTTGGACGAAGCTTTCGGTGCTTTTGCCGAAATTGCCAAAATTTTATTAATTTCGGCAAAATTAATGAAATTTCTCCAATATTAATTTTTTTTTTTTTTTAATTTTAGCCATTGTAAAAAAAAATTGATCGGTAAAGCCATTGTAAAATAATAAATAAGGTTTTTCCAAATGTTAAACTATAATTTTATATATTTTTTCCACTCCCCAAAATTTTCCCAAAACTTTTTCAATTTTTCCCGAAATTTATCCGAAATGAACCAAAACAACCCCCTACCGAAATATTACCGAAAACAAAATTTGTCACTATGTATATCAGGTTCATCTGGTTTTAAAACGCTTGGATAAAAGGGATAAAGGGAATCTGACAGGGAAACCATGTAGAAAACTGAACCGAAGTCATTTGTAGCCACTAGGTCCTTAATATATATAATACCATCATACATGTTAAACACTGCACTGCATTTTTTGCAAATGCTTTCCATGAGTCCACGTGAGAATCCCTTATACCCATAAGTTCTAAACCCAGGTTAACCCCCTAAAAGGTCACCTCGTCAGACCTGAACACGGACAGTGAATGAAATATATATTTATCATGGAACTAAATTGTCATGCATTTCATGCACATAACAATCTTCAAACATATATTTCAGTCACTACGTTCTGCAAATGTAATTTCATAAAGAAGAGTAAAGAAATAAAGAAAAGGAAAATCAGGAAGATCTTTGCCTCAAGTTTTCAAGACAAATGACAAGAAACCTGCCATCTATCGGCCGTCCGATGGAAGGCCCAAGTCCATGTAGACCAGCATTCTCATCAATCCTGCCATCTCTATCGTGCATTTCAATAGCTCTGATGCTTTCAGATGATTTGCAAACAATTGCCAGCATCTTTTCCAATCCTAAGTATTCTGAGAAAAGCCTGGAAACAGAAGTTAGAAGGGAGCAAACCTGCTGATATAAAAAGCAACGAGTGCTGCTTTTGTCACACCAAGTTTTTCTATGCGCACACCAAACTGAAGAAAACATTTGATGATTCACTTTAGTTTGGTGTGCACATAGAAAACTTCAGTGTGGCAATAGCAGAGCTCAAAATAAATCACATTCAAATGCATTACAAGTTGAGAAAAATGGAAATTTAGAAAACAAGTGATAACCTGCTAAGGTTATCGTCATGTACTTTTCCAAGGGTGGCTACTATCCCCAAAATATCCTTGGTCAACGGTAAATGTGAAGCCCGAGCCCCGTGACGAAGTTTTAGTTGACATAGCATGCCAGCAGCTGTTTTCTCCTGCCGTAATATCTGTTCAACGGTGGTTTCCTCTGCCTGTATATGGTTAAGAATCTGACTTCCACCATCAGATATACTTGATGAATGGTAGAAGTTTCCCAGTTTAACTGCGAAAATGTTTATGTTTACGTTAGAATTTTCAAAGGGTGAGAATATAAAATCCAAGATACTAAGTAAAACAAATGCTATGGTAGTAATAGACTTATAGTTGTTATGGCAGAGGACTAGAGCATCCCACAGAATTACCCATTAAAGCTGCATTAATTTCGGCTAAGCTAAATTGATAAAGTCATATTTCATTTTCCTAGTCTTGTCAACTAGAAATCTACATATCCTTCAAAAGCAAGTCATATATCCAAGACCTACTTGCATTTTTTATTTGGGTAGCTTTAGTAACATCCACGGAATCTTGGACGGCACCTACGAAAAAACCATTGATTGCTATGAATCAAACGATAGAGATTGTTTTTCGCCCCAATCTTCCACACAACGGATCTTGAGACCATGAGCTTATCATCAAATGGTCAGTTTTGGATTCCACATGGCACAGATCCCAAAAACTGACCGTATGATGAGACACTCATGGTCTCAAGATCTATTGTGTGGAAGATTGGGACAAAAAACAATCTCCATCGTCTAATTCAAAGTAATCAATGTTTTTTGGCGTAGGTGCCCTCCAAGATTCCGTGGGTATTAACAAAGCTATCCTTTTATTTTAGCTACCTTAATCATCTAACCTAGTTCAAGATGAACAATAGGCAATTGAGTGTAAGCAATAGGATTGGAATGGAGGAGAAGAACAAAGTTAACCTTGCATCTCAAGAATGGATTCATCCAACTTGCTTATCTGAGTCTTCAGATTTTTTAGGTTTTCCTCACGATGCTTGATTGTTAATCCCAGCCTTTTTAGATCATCCTCAAGTTTCTGCAAGGAATTAAATTTGTTACACATACCCAACGAATATGGTATTTCTTGCAGAAAGATAGCCTATTTGTCAAATCTTATTGTTAGTGAAAACAAAAGCACAAACAAGAAGCAAACCAATTCTTTTATTATCAATAAAAAAGCTCACGCACTGAAAAATATTATACTACCAGGTGCACCATATGGCACATCGTATCTGAGATACAAAACTGTAGGAGAGCTCCATTACATGGACAGGAGACTAAACTGACAAGTCCACCAACACAAGCCCACTAATAAAACATATAAATTAACGATTTGTGAAATTTCAAATTTGTATATTGAACATAACCATTATAAGAACCGCAAGATGGCACATTCAAGGATTATAAATTTCTTGATGGCATTCATAGATGGGCAGGATGATGAAATTGAAATTTTTGACTAACCTGGGTATGGTCATTGACCAATTCCACCTTATGTTGCACTTCAACTTGCATTTTGCCCCCCGGAATTACACTGAAATCACTTGATCCACATGCTTCATCAAAGATGATATAATGCCTCTCTGTATCTACAAGAAAGTGTTGCCATCAATAACGACAAATGGATGTGTGATCCAGTATCTAAACGGCATCCTCGGTTTATAGCATACAAGTTACTGCAAAATATTGCATTTCTAGTGCTCAAAGGTATTATTGACAAGGTCATCATGAATTGTCCAAAAGTGAAATAAAATTAAAAACTGGGGGAAGTAACTCCACGAAATCTATATGTTCAAAATTTAATATAAATTGTCAAGCAATCAGTTGTGGTAAAAACCATATACAAACAAATATACAGTTAAATTACTCAAATCACGATCAAGTTTTTCCAAACGATTGCCTCCTTTTGGGTGGGTTCAAATCCAATGACCATGAAAAGAAAATATGTTGAAAAGAAGTAAAAATTTATTTAAGAAATTTCATTTTGTGAAGTTATACAACAGATAAAATTGCATTAAATAAAATCATATTTCATATTAAGGGAAGTCAAGCAAATAGACATCACATCGTGCAATTAGTAAGCAAGTGATTTAAATACAAATTAGCCAAATTGCAAACAAAATGAATCACAACATTTTTCAATTTCTTAGCATGAGACACAATGTTAACTAATAGGAATAATGGCTCCTAACCGACATTTAAACAACAAATGGTGTTTAAACCAAGGATTAAAATGCCGGAAAACCGATACATATCGGACGATACGTATCGGTACCAGACGGTATTGGACAATACATTGAATGTATCGTCCGGTAAATGCATATAAACTACCATTTCTTGTTAAACGAATATGGTATTTCTTGGACCATGGTTTAAACGATCTTCCACCATTAAAACTTGGAGTTTGATCTCACAACATTGAAGTGTTGTTTACTATTATGACATGTGGCGCACATTTATGATCAATCTAAATTGCCCAGATGGCAATCCATCATTAAAAAATGTTTTAGCCAAAGAATCATGCCCATAAGTGGAAGTGAACCATCCAATTGGCGAACTTTAATATCAGCCACAAGAACTAAGGACAACGATTGATAGTAGAATGCACAGATCGGATGGTTCAAAACCCAAAAAAAATGTGATTTTTGGGCGCAGTGCCTTTCAATTGATTTATCACTTTGACGGTGTGGATTACCCACATCTTACACCATTGCTGGTATATGATCATTTAAGCACCATTTTGGTGTTTAAACGACGGTCAGGACAGTCGATCCCCAACTAATAACTTTGGGTTTGTCGCCCAAAAATTTTCGGTTAAACTTGGAAACCATAAAATATCAAGATCGTCTATAGTTTTTCAGAGAGTTTGAAGTCAGTGACAAGGAAGATAAATAGAGTATGCCTGCATGAAATAAAGTAGGTGAGAAGGCCATAGATCTGGCAAATGAGTTTAAGCTTTTCTGCTCAGGGAGGAGTAATTTTCAAAATGGGGTAGATGTTGTACTTGAAAGATAAGATTACGGGGGTTAAGAGAAAGAACAATAGGATATGATGGTTAGAACTGTTTTGAATAAAGAAATATTAAACGTCATTAGTGCCTATGTACCCCAAGTCGAACTAGGAGCAGCAAGTGAGAATAAGAATCTGGCAATTGATGGAGGAACAAGTACAAGGTATACCCAATGGAGAAAGTGTAATTATTTGAGGAGACTTCAGTGGAAACATGAGGAGGGTACGAAGCGGATATGAAATGATACATAGAGGACATGGCTTCGAAGAAATGAATGAGGTGGGGCAAGCTATCCTTGATTTTTCGGTGGCATTTTATCTGTTAGTAGCAAATATATAGTTTAAGAACAAAGAAAAACATCTTATAACTTTTAATAGTAGAGCGAAGAAGAACTCAAATAACTTATAATTTATTCTAACGAAGAGAATGGACAAGTAAGGAGGGTAGGAAGTAGATATGAGCAAATTCATAGAGGACATGGCTTCGGAGAAAGGAATGAGATGGGAAAGCTATCCTTGATTTTGCAGTGAATTCAATCTAACAATAACAAATATATATTTTAACAAGAGAGAAAAACATCTTATAACTTTTAAGAGTAGAGCAAATAGAACTCAAATAGCTTATTTTTGCTTCACTCGAAAAGAATGGGAAAGGTGCAAGGATTATAAGGTTACTTTTGGATGTTCAAATCAAGAGCCACATGAAGAAAAAGATAACAAAGAATCACTCTAAAATAAGATGGTGGAACTTAAAAGAGACAAAATAACAACCTTTAAAAGAAAAATTAGGAAACTAAAAAGTGCGAAATTTTGGTAGGAATCCAATTGAGATGTGAGAAGGAATGAAACATGTTACTAAAAGAACTACCAAAGAGGTTATTAGTCTAAAGGAAAGAGATACACAAAAGGAAATCTGGTAGAAGAACTTAGAGGTTCAAAAGATAACTGCCAAAAGGAAAGTGTGTTTGAACAAATGGCAAAAAGAAAGAAATACAGAAGATCGTGAAAAAAGAAAAAAAACTTGTCCAAAGAGACGCTAAGAAAGCAGTAAGGTTAAATACGAAGCATATGATAAACAAGAGAAAGAAGAAAAAAAAATTTACAAACTTGTAAAGGTTACAGATAGAAACTAGTGACTTGACCAGGTAAAATGCAGTCAGGATGAAATCAAAGGGGAGAAGTCTAGTTCTGTAGGGGGTTGGTGATCACTGATCGTGCTTCAAAGCAATTGAATGCCTCAGATTTATTGGAAAAATCAGACTAAGTCCTCTGATCAAAAGAGATCAAAGGGACCAGGTATGGAATGTATCATGTATGTATCTTATGATTAGTGTAAAAAAAAAAAAAAATCACCACACTCGGGTTTTCCGCTGCATTAAGGGATGTCAAACAGGCAAGGCTATGTTTAGGTTAGGCATAAGATGGCGCACTTTAAAATGGTCCAAGAGGCAGGGTGGCTTACAAATCAAGCCTGGAAATAGTACCTAATGGCATAATGCATGTAGGACAAAAAATGGAATTTGATAAAATATATTGAGCCGGCCCCGCCGCCCAACCCAGTCCATTAAACAGAAGGCTTACTCTATCTATACTCTATAAGTCATTCTAAGGGAATGCTCTGCACTCAGATTTTGAAATTGTGAGTATAGCAATGCCCCCAAAGTACTTTGGCCTCAAATTGGGACTGTCAACAGGTCGGGTCGGGTCAGGCAAAAATCTAGGTTGGAAATTATAGCCCAACTCATTGAACCATCAACTTGACCCTTGACTGCAGCCTGAACTGACACTAAAGGCATGTACCCACCCGACCCAAAAACCATGCCAGGTCAGGTTGAATCAGGCCCACCCAGTTCAAAAAGCCCCAAAACCACAAAAATCCTTTATTTGGCATAAATAAACTATCAGGTTGGGTCAGGTTGGGCCAGACCAAAATCCACCCCAACCCAACCTAACCTGAACTTTGACTCCGACCCAACCAGACCTGAAGGTTGGAAAGATGATTCAAGGCCTGATCCGACGCGAAAGGTCAAGTTTATATGCCTGACCTGGTTTGAAACCAGGTCACGGGCTGCCTGTTGACAGCCCTTACTCAAATCCCTTTTTTATGTTGATAAACAGGGATATAGTAGTAAATTCATAAATATGATCCAAAGAAGGTACATTTGAAAACTAAAAATGATGATTAAAACAAAATACATATCGAATTTAAAGGCGGCTACCATTGTTTGCATCCCTTGAAAAGGTAGGCTCACCAACTCTGAAAACCATTGACTGCTTTGAATCAGATGATGAAGATCGCTTTTCATCCCAATTGTCCACACAAGGGACTTTGAGATCATGGGTGTACCATCGAAACAATTAGTTTTTTACTCCACATCACACACATCCCAGAAGTGACCAGAAATTTTTTTGCTGTGTGCCACGTGGAATAAAAAACTGACCATTTAATGGTATGTCCATGATCTCAAGTTCCATGGAAGATTGGGACAAAAAATTATCTCCATCGTCTGATTGAAAGCAGCCTGTTTTCAGCGTGGGTACGCCTACATTTTCAAGGTGTGCAAAGATATCTATACAAATGTTATCGACGAATTGACTACTCTACCACTTTATTGCCAAAGATCATTAAAAAAAAGAGCATGCTTTATAAGAGTACTTAGGTGGTAAATGACGAAGGGGCGTTGTTAACCTCACAATACAATAAGGCTATAAGGTTAGCATTCATTTTCCTATGACTAATACAATTAGGACATTTTGCAAGATCCCTCCACTAACTACGGAAATTGGCAAGTTCCCTGCTCATCTATGTGTATTAGTGAAATCCACATTCCAACTGTTTAAAGGGACAATAACAATTAGTCAGAATACGAATACCAATAATACCCTTACCTTTTCATTGAGAATTTAATGCTCGATTTTCCCACTCAAACAATTTTCAGTAATGACAAAAATACCCATATAGAGAAAATACATAAAGAGATAAAGTAACTTTTCAGATTTTATTTCAAAAAATTAATCCGATTGCAGATTTTTGACTCCAAAATAACAATGACACCGAAAACGTAAATGTAATTTTTTCAAAGGTCAATATATTTTGAAAAAAAAAAGGAGAGGTTGACTGAACGCTTAAGTTAAACCTGTAAATATGAACAAACCAAATAGTTAACCGTCTGGCGAACCGTTTGACCGTTCGGTTAGCCGAGCAGTGAATTCTGCGGTTTCTACGGTGGACTGTCCGGATTCCGCCCACCTCGCCGTCCTATGAACTGTCCGATTAACCACCCAGTTCCCCGTCTGGTTAACTTCCCGTGTTTTTTTAACCACATGGTTGGCCGCTCAACATTTATTTCATTTTCTATTGCATTTTATTGATTTTACGACATTTCTTTGAACTTTTTGTGAATGTTCAAGTCAATTATGTCACCTTCGAAGAAGAACATTGGCCACATTTTCTACCAGTTGTGTGCCACTTCAATGGAGAAATTATACATACGCATCATGTTCCTGAAGTTGTGAGTAACTTTGACTGATCTATTGAGAGAAGTAGGAAAGGTAACTAGGTAAGTAACAACCCTATTAGCGTGATGACCCGACAATGCCACATGATGGTAGAAAATGAGCCTTTGTTTATAGACTTTTTTCCCGGATCTGATTGGCAAGGTGGATGTGATTAACGTGAAGTATACGGCGCTAAGGTAGTACATGTGTACGTAGAGAATGTCTCAAAATCTAATCGTGAACCCTCTAAAGGAGATGTTCAATCTTATGGAGAACATCTGATTTCAATAAAAGAGAAGAAAGGTAAAGGTGTTGGCAAGCATATCACTACGGCTGATTCAAGAGCGCAAAATCCAAAGCCAAAGCCAAGGAAGAAAAGGAACGGAGGAAGTTCATTGTCATGACAAGTATGGAAAAAAAACGCACACCAGACCATCAACGAACTAAGGCAATGATTGTTGTCACAACAGTGGGAAAAGAGGTTCTCAAAAACTCCCCTTCTCGTTGAATCGATGCAAGGCACTGCTGAAGCCGCGAATCCTGATGTCGTTGTTGAAGCTTTTGAAGTCGCGGATGCTGATGTCAATGATCAAGTTATTAGCCTTACAAAAATGTTTTTAAAATGAGGATGAAATTGTAGAGTCAAATGATACTCTCGTCTCGTGTATGATCACTCTTCTAAAAGTCACCCGGGGCGATCGCCCGGGCGGTTCGAGCGCCCCGATTTATGCCGAGGCGTCCCCCCGGGGCTGACCGGATTTTGGGTGCTCGCCCGAGCGGCCGCCCCACCCCAGTCCCCAATTTTTATTTTTATTTTTCTTGGGAGTCATTACTTGGCATATTTTGAAAGAGCCCTTGAACTCAAAAAGTTAGCCTTTGCACCGACTTTAAAGAGAGACTTGGTATTTTAGGGACATGTGAAGACCATTGATGGCGTCAAATCAAATGGCGGATGTCGTGTTTCACCCCGATATTCCACACAATAGATCTTGTGGGTGTTCTTGGGTGTAAGTTAGAAATTGGGGGCAAATAATCAAAGAACCCTTCTTGGGTGCAATTAACACAACTCTAAATTATAAATTTGGTGCAAATAAATAACCCACCCTAAGTTAAAGGGTGTAAATAACTTCACAAGAAAAAGGAGTGCAAATTATATATATATATATATATATATATATATATATATATATATATATATATATATATATATATATGCACATTTGTGATGAAATAAAATATATATGTATACATATAACGGTCGCCCGGATCTTGGGGAACCGCCCAACGATTTCAGTCCAAACATCGCCCCGACTTCCCGATCCCGCCCGGTGATTTTAAGAACATTGTGTATGATACCTTTAAATATCTTAGCAACGACAGTATCGATGCAATGAATGAAAGATTTCATAATATTGAAGATTACTACAATAAATTATTGCGTTTGACACTAGGGAATCGTAGTCTTGAAATGAAAATGAACGGGAAAGCTTTACCCCTGATCTCAATGATGTATATATTCCTAACCTCAATGATAGATACATCGTTGATGTTGATAATGATGTATATATTCCTGACCTTAATAATGATGAAGATACATACATTGTATGCCTTCGATGGTATTGGAAGCTACAAATCTAGTAGAAAGAGATGGCAGGTTGTGTCAGGTTGAGAAGGAAGAAAAATGTACGTGAGAATATCAAATGTCGAAATGAATAAAGAGTCTAATAATATACTAAGGGATTTGGAGAATCCTCTAGTAGAGGTGACTACGCCTTTCCACAATTAGAGCATGAAGAAATTTCGTCCGAAGACGAAGGAGTTGGAGGTTAAGTTCCTTTTGAAGTGCATCAAACATTCAAGGACTAAAAAGATTTTGACAATGCACTTTGTCAGTATGCTATATACAACAACTTATCGTATCAACCGGAACGGTTTCTGTATGGGCTTGCACCTGGGGATTAGGTATCTCGACAGAAGCCTTTGCTTTTGGTTCCACTATTCCTCTAGGAGCAATGTGAGCCTCCTCAACCGAACACGAAACCGGTTTTGGCCTCTCAACAAGAGTGTTAGCTTTTGGTAGAGGTGTTCTACTAGGGGCAAAAGAAACCTCATTAACTGAACTCGAAACCAGTTCCATATGGGCAATGTCCTACAATCTTGGGGCTCGAAGTTCATATGTAAAAATGAAATTGGCAAGACCAGGGCTCGCTGATTAGGAGAAGTCGATTCTTCTACACTGCAGTTACATGTGCTTGAGTTGATGATTTTCATTTGTCGGAGATTGTGGATGCAAATCATATACATTTGGATATCAAGAAGTGGTTCATACCACTATTGCACAAAATTTTCATAAAGAAATAGTTCGATTGTTACATATTAATTATGAAAATGGAAATAACAATAAAGATCATTGTTGTCATAAGCAATCGCTTAAGTGGTTTTAAGCCACAAAATCGCATAAGCCATGATGGCTTATGCGATTTCTACATTATGTGATCGCATACTTTGCGATTTCAACATTATGCAATCGCATACTATGTATGCGATCGCATAATGCTCCAACGGTCATATTTATGAACGTTGGAGCACTTAAATATTATTTTTTTGCTTTTTGAGGTCTCATTGCCTCTATAAAAGGGTGGGTTGGGTTCTCTACTCACACAACTAGTGATGATGATGGAGGAGATGTACCACAATAGGTAGAAATGAATGCGTAGAATACCTTGTTGGTACTCAGTATCAAAACTAAAGTTATAAGTTTGAATTTTAGTATATAAAACTTCTTTTTTAAATGCAAGAATGTCTATTTTTCCCTCCTAGAGACTTAAATACTTATTGTTAATTTATTTATTTTTTGAAAAAAAAAATAAAAAATTATGTCATGGCTTAAGCAATTTGCAATCAAATCGCTTAGCATGGCTTAAGCAATTTGCAATCAAATCGCTTAGCATGGCTTAAGCGATTTGATAACATTGATAAAGATCATACATGTTGAACTGATACCTTCAACGAGTCAGTTGCTTCTTTAAACTTTTATTATCTTTTTGTAACACTTCAACTTTTCCTTCCAATCTTTCATTTTCTTCTTTCAATTTTTTTTTTCCTTTTTAAGTTACAAAATCTCGAAACTCAAATTTTTTTGGGTCTTCTCATTCTTGGTCAATACTTTAAAATTCCTCCCCAAGTACTTCACCTTTTTTAAAATTTCATTTTTTCTTGGTGATGACCTTTTGCGCTTTTGCACACGGTAGCGGCTTCCTTCCTCTCCATCAAGTATATCATCATCAAACTCAGCTTCCAAATCTTCCTCTTCATCTTTGTCATCTTCATCTTCAGATTCACTTCCAACGATAACCTTTTGTTTTCCTTTTTTGGATTGTGGTTTCTCTACTCATACATGCGTCTTTGGTCTTACTTCTTCCTCTTCATCAACAGAGTCTAACTCATGCTTCAATAACCATTCATCTATTGGTGCTCCAATTCTGGCACCGGCGTCAACTTCTCTTTTATCTACAGAAAAAAAAAAAGTAGCTAATGCGATCAGATAAAGATCAGATAAGCCGATTAATCGCGCGATTAACCAAACGGTTAAACTACGCGGGTTAACTAAACGGTTAGAGGTTAATCGAGCGGTAAATCGTGCGATTTAACAGTTAACCGCACGTTTTAAAGGTTATCCGAACAATTAACCACGAGGCTAATCGCGCGGTTAAGAGGTTAACTGAACGGTTATGCGGTTAACCGTGTGGTTAATCGAACATAATCTTTTAGCCAAGTTTGGTTACTTAATATAATTTACCTTGTTTGATCTCTCTTTCAAGTGTTTAAAGTTTGTTTCAGCCTTAGAGTGCTTCAATAGATCATACTTGAATATCAAAGGAAATTCTCTCGATGTTATTTTTGCATTGACTTCAGGGACATGCGCGTACATCCATATCTATGTCAATTCAAAAGATGTGTTAAAACAATAGAAATTATACCCCAAAATTAAAAAAGCTAAAAAACATGTCAAAGAATACCTGCAAAACTGTAGAGCATCCGTATATGTTATATTTATTCTTATGAGCCTGAGGTTTTGCCTTCTTTAAAGAGTTTATAAGATAACAGTACACATCCTCAGACCAATTTCGCTCCTCAAACGATTGAAGATCGTCAACCAATTCCACGGTCGCCCACGATAGAGAATGTTTTGTATCGGGCATAAGGAAGGAACACAACATTAACAGAAGAAATAACTTTACGAACTCCTCATTTGTAACATTGAAACCTTTTAGAGCAGATCTAATTTCGTCCCTTTTTAGACACTCTTTATCGGGAATATGTCAGAAAAAATGTTCTCTTATAGACTTAGCCTGAATAGTTTGCCCTTGCGGTGTACACATTGGTGAATCAACAGCTTTCAAACCTAAAACTAATGAGACATGTATCGGTAGGAATACAGGTGTCTTATTGCGAATAATGAAAGTCTTATCTCCATCATAAAAGCAAACAATTTCATGAAGCAATTCAAAGATGCTACGGTGCACATGCATCTGTCAAAGATGACCAAAGACATGCTGATCTAATAGCGCCTTACGTTCATTTTCCAACCCATTGTAAAAGTTGATGACCTCTGATACGCCGACACTGACTTGTGGCCTCAGCATTTTGTGCACAAAAACAAAAAATTACGAGAAAATGACCATGAACAATCAAGGAAGGTAGAAGAAGACAAGCGGGCGAAGAGGCGGTCAGACGGTTAGAAACCGCTGACCTCGCACTTCACCACCTGGTTAATCAAACGGTTAACTGTTCAACTGAGCAATTAACTGCTTAGGTTATCTTGTGGTTTGTCATTTTCGCCAAATCGCTTCAAGGTGAAAAAAAAAAAAGCACTTACCTCAAATGGAGCTCCGACCGTTCGCTAGACACCGCTTGATTCCCCATCCATGGTGAAAAGTAAAAGAAATCCATAGTTGTCAAGGCCACACTATAGTCTCGATATGGCCTTGTCACTGCGAATGGCGATGGGAAACACCATATATAACCAAATAGTCATAATGGTTAAATAACGTCGCCATGGCGGAATGGCATTATAGCGTCGCTATGCACGCTATTTTATTTTTTGGATAATAACGTATAATACTTATAAGTTATGATATTGTTATATAATATATAAGTTACAAACTTGAACTTACAAGTTACAAAATCCTCTCTCTCTCTCTCTCTCTCTCTCTCTCTCTCTCTCTCTCTCTCTCTCTCTCTCTCTCTCTCTCTCGTCACAACAGCTGCCAACACCAACATCGTTGAAACCCCAACATCAGTGACACTACCGTATGTGTACTTAATATCTCATATTTTTAATATTTTATATTTGTTGATATTTCATATTTATTTATTTATACTTATCATGTTACAAATTTATTGATGTTTCATATTTAATTTATATTTATTAATAGTTTGTTTACTCTTAAAACATGAAATCCTCAATATTAGAATCAAAGTATAATGCTTTAGTAGTTGAATTTTTTCTTCCTATATTTTTTTTCTTATATAAAAAATATATTAAAAAAGAATACTACTAATTAATAGATAAAATATTTTTTTTTAAATTACAATAATAAATAGTTTCGTCATGGTTTGACTATAGCTACGCCATGGCGTAGCAAGCCTCTTCACCATGACCTCGCTGCACCGCCTTAACTACCTCGTTGAAATCATTTGCATGCACAGTAAAGCAAGACGATTTGATAATTGCTTTATGTCACATCAATTTCTAAAATGAAGGGTATTTTGGATATTTGGATACCGTTTTATAAGTTTAAACTATTGGAACAAGGATTTCACTAACACACATATATGAGCAAGGATCTTGCCAATCCCCATAGAGTTAGAGCATGTATCTTGCAAATTGTCCATACAATAATTATCACAAATGTTACTGCCAGACCCTTTTTTGTTGCAGCCACAGCACTTCAGCAAAGCCAAAAAAAGGTTCACCGCTTTGAATCAGATGATGGAGATCATTTTTCGTCCCAATCATCACAAAATAGATCTTGAGATCATGGGCCTACCATCATACGGTCAGATGTTGATTCCATCCCACACACATCCCCCAAAAGCGAACGTGATAACCTCGCACCACGTTTCACGTTCACTTTTTAGGATGTGTGCCACGGGGAATCAACATATGACCGTCTGATGGAAGGTCCACTGTCTCAAGATCTATTGCGTGGAAGATTAGAATGAAAAACGATCTCCATTGTCTGATTCAAAGAAATCAACATTTTTTTCTTTGCTCAAGTGATGTGGATGTAACAAAAAAAGGTGTGCCAGTAACAATTCTCGTTGTTATACACAAAGCAACATAAAAAATTTGACAATTTTAGGAAATGAGATCAAAAGTGTTTAGCTCTAAGTTCAAAAAAAAATCGACAATTTTAGGAAATTTGTCGCCCAATCTGACTCGGCGAGGTTATGAACGAGTTAAGCATCCAACACAAACTAAAGCAACCAATGAAACTGAGTAAAAAACCAGATAAATCAAAGGAAATCAAAAATGCAAACCCTAAAATTTTCAGACAATTTTAGGAAATGAGAGACGAAGAAGAGTATGAAAAGAGACCTGGTTAGGGTCAGAAACGGACCGAGTCGGCGAGAAGTAGGGCAAAAACGCGAGCTCCTTCTCACACAAATGGCCAAACCTCTGTCTCTGTACATGAATTAAGTGTCTTTTAAGTTTCAAATAAGGGAAATTTACAGGATCGACCGTCTCAGATTAACCTTTTCCCCCTCTAGTTTTATCTTTCACCTACCGACCATCTCTAAGCCGAGCCCTCACTCAAAAATCTAAAATGTCAAACGCACCTCAAAACCTATAAAAGGTTAAAAAACCAAGGATTATTTATTCTGGCAGTTCTAAACACACCACGGGATCATCCTTTCAGACCTCACCCATAGTCCAGCATGACAGATGCTCTCTCCATTATAACAGACAACTACTGAACTAATAAACAATAGGCTCAACTAATAAATCATCACCTCTCTAATAACCAACTAATGAATCTTATTTTTAAATGTCAATATATATTAAAGTGTTCCAACACTAGCAACAAAATTCTTTTTAGTGCAATGGTATAGCATTTGATTACGCATCAATAGGTTTTTTGTTTGACTCACTCGAAAAAATTTGCTACTAAGATTTGTGTTGTAAACTCTAAGTACAAAGCAAATCAGAGAAAAGTTATTTATTCAAAGCAAGCTGTTGGCTTAAATAAGCCTTACAAAGAGATAAATTAGGAACCTAACAACCCACGATTTTACTAGTCCTATTAACATGATAACTGGCTAAAGAAGTGGTAGACTCTACCTACATATCCTAATTAATAGGATTTATTAACAGAATGAACGTTTGACAAGTTCAACAACCTCAACAATTCCTCCCCTAAACTGATTGCAGTAATGCTTTCAGTTTACTCGTGGTACCACACACACACCCATTGACTGACGCAACTTCAAGAACACATCCAGCTTAAGTGGTTTTGTCATAATGTCTGCAACTTGTTCTTGTGTGACACAATGCTTTAGCTCAACAACTCCATCCCTGGTCAAATCACGCAAGAAATGAAACCTTACATCAATGTGTTTGCTGCGTCCATGCATGACTGGATTCTTGGATAGCTTAATGGTAGAACTGTTGTCACATAACACAGTGGTACACTTGCCTTGAGAATGACCAAGCTTCTCTAATACTTTCCTCATCCACACACCTTGACAAGCACAAGAGGCAGCTTCCACAAACTCTGCTTCAGTAGTGGACAAAGTAACTACAGGCTGTTTTTTTGAGGACCAGGACACAGCTCCTTCACTAAGTAGAAACACATAACCAGAAGTGCTTTTCCTGTCATCAAGATCTCTGCATAATCACGCACCGTGTGCTATCAACTCTCCTTTACCCTCCTTTTGATAAAAGACTCCCAAATCCACAGTACCTTTCAAGTATCTTAACATCCCTTTTCGCAGCTTGCAAATGCAACTCAGTTGGATTTGCCATGAATCTGCTAATGAGAGAGACCACATACATCAAGTCTGGTCTTGTTGCAGTTAGATACATAAGACTTCCGACCAATTGTTTGTACATGGTAGCATTCACTTTGGCTCCTTCTTCATCCTTCATTAGTCTAATGCCAGGAACAATGGGATTTTTCACACTATTACTCTTCTCCATCCTAAACCTTTCCAAGACTTCTTTTGCATAATTTCTTTGAGTAATATAAATGCCTTCAGGATTTTGTAAAACTTCCACACCGAGAAAATATTTCATCTTTCCCAAATCAGTCATATCAAATTCAAGTTTCATAGAATTCTTAAACTTAACAAACATACTTTCATCATTACCAGTAAAAATTAGATCATCAACATATACGCTAACAATTAAAATTTTACCTCTGTCTTCTGTTTTTATGAATAAGGTGTGTTCACAGCTGCACCTCTCAAATCCTTCATTGACGAAATATGCTTCAATCCGGCTGTACCATGCACGAGGAGCTTGTTTAAAGCCATACAATGCCTTCTTCAGTTTGTACACCTTATCCTCTTCACCTTTCTTCTCATAACCCTGTGGTTGCTCAACAAATACTGCTTCATTTAGCTCTCCATGCAAGAAAGCGCTTTTGACGTCAAGCTGATACACACTCCAACTATTTCGAGCTGCTAAAGCAATTATCATTCGAATCGTATCCCACCTAGCCACAGGCGCAAATACCTCAGTATAATCTATACCATGCTGCTGTGCGTACCCTTTCGCCACTAACCGAGCTTTACACTTGTCAACCTCGCCATTTTCGTTGAGTTTAGTTTTGAAAACCCACTTTACTCCAATCTTCCTCATTCCTTTAGGCAAATCTGTTAGCTCCCAAGTCCCATTTCTTTCGATTGCTTCTATCTCCAAGTCCATTGCAGTTCTCCACTTGGAACTCTGAGCAGCTTCTTCAAAGGTAGTTGGATCTGTAGTTGAGGTAAACAATATCAAATTGTTCTGCTCAACTTCTTCTTCTGAAAATTCTCCCCCACTCACATAATCTTCCATCCAGAACGGTATTCTTCTGTTTCTCCCTTCCGGTGAGCTTTCTTCAGATGTTGGAGAATTCTCTCCAGGTGACTCATTTGAAGATAAGCTAACCTCTCCTCCTGCTGTCACCTCCTCTTCAGATTCTTCTTCACTTTGATCATGTTCACTTCCTTCTTCATTATCATCTCCCCACTCGAGGATATCAAGTCTTGCTTCTTCATTACTTCTCGCCCAATCCCAGCACTCATTTTCTTCAAAAACCACATCTCTGCTGACAACTATCTTCTTGGACACTGGATCATAAAGTCTATATGTGACAGCCCGAATTTCGGCACCCCGAAACCCGTGCCATCAGCACGATCATCTTGACCGTGCCTTTTAGCTAAGCACGGAACACTGGTATATCAAGCATCAAAAAGTATAATAACCGAAATTTCGGAATTTAAATCTATATTAATTAACTCCCCAAAAGACAGTTCTACCTTCATACCTCTGCATGAATGGAGAACCGATCCGAACCATCGATGATAGCAATCATCACGGATGGTTCGTCCCAAAAGAGAAATCCCAACTCCTCATATACATGATTTTAAACAAAATAAAGGTTTGACATACCAAGCCGTACAAAAACCTCTCCAAGAATCTCTCAAAGTGGCACAACGGAGTCCTCTAGAAGAAGTCCTCTGGAGGTGGCTCCAACTCGTCACCGGCCGCAAGGTCCGACTCGCCGGGATCAGCGTCTCCTGAAGCCTCGGCAGCTGCTAATAGTGGACCTGCGACGTATAGTCTATAGGGTGAGCTACATCCTAGCTCAATAGGGAACAAACACAGTTGAACATATAAATTATGACTCACATATATTCCATGATATGCCATGCATGATGTGTCTATGCAATTATTGATGAAACAGTTAAAAAGCATTTCGTTTTACTGTTGATTACATATGTTTTCATTTACTCATGAATGATGCTGAAAAGGCCTAAAGCAAAACTTAAACTTTCAACTTAAGTAATCCCCGAGCAATATAGCATCGAGCCCCGATGAGATACCCATCATCATCATCTATATAGACAATTTTAACCGTATTCCCTGGGAATACAAATAGTATCCAAGCCCCTTTCCCCTGGGGATTGGTGGCGGGGTTTCACTTGTCTCAATCAACACCCCTGGGGTGTGCTTACTATGTACGGATAAGCCTCCGCACTGGCCTACGGTTTCGCCGCCGTATCGGTCACGGATATCCTGCCGTGTCAGTCGTGGATATCCCGCCACGTCGGTGGGGTACCCTATCAAACCTCAAATAACAAAAATATCGGTGCCTTACATATAGTTATTCACCGTGTAAATGTGCTATCTTATATCAGTTAGGCCCTATCAAACATGATTCAATCCTTGGATACATCCCTAGGATGTATCCATTTACTTGCATCACACCTGATGCTCTTATCTCTTTACTTCTTCATCCCCTGGGGATGGCTCATTATGATTACTCTTATGGATGTCACATACACACACTTTTCACAAATTCTTAAGAAATAAACATTTGAATTGAATTCTATATCACTACATACATGCTCTTGTAAAATAAAGTACATGTTCAAGGTGTTTCCTACCTCAAGTCTTCATTTGATCATTGCATCAAGGTCCCACGTGGCTTCTTGTGCACTAGTCCACACGTACCACCTATGGTACCACATAACAGGTGAAACACATCACAAAGGATGCAATAAAGAAGGTATAAGACCCTCCAAGAATCTTAAAGTCAAACCCAAAAGTCAACATAATTTATCTCAGTCGATTAATCGAATTCCAAAATCGATTAATCGAGGGTCAATATCGATTAATCGAAGTAAATTCGATTAATCGAAATTCTCGATTTTCATAAAATCGATTCTCGATTCCGATCGATTAGCTTTCATTGATTAATGAATCCAATTTGATTAATCGAAATTCTCATTCATGAAATCGATTCTCGATTCGGTAGATCGAGTTTTCATTCGATTAATCGAATCCAATTTGATTAATCGAAATTCTCAAAATCGATTCTCGATTCGAGCGATTTCCCAAATCGATTAATCGAAAACTAAAATCGATTAATCGAAATCCCATTTTCGATTAGTCG